>BPLR01020426.1:0-36401 GCA_021605095.1 Caerostris extrusa | reverse complement strand
CTGAAAAATTATTTACACGAAAAGTATGAGAAGTGTTCAACAATTTTCAGGAAACACATTGACCAAAAGCATTTCTGTATTACTGAGTAGAAAGTTTCATTAGATCTTATATAACCTAACCCATTCCAGATCAAATAACTGCCTCTTTGCTAGAGAAGCTGCTATTGAGAGAACATAAGCCGCATCGTCCATTCCTACTAAAAGATTGCTGACGCTTGGATGTAAGGTCTTTCAATAGACGAGTGAAGTTGAAAAAAAGACGAGAGTTTCAGTGCTCTAAGCTGTGATTTCTTTTGTCACCAACAATAAAAGTTTGCAAAATGTTTGTAATTTCTTTCTTCGCGTGATCTAATTCGGCGAGATCTTTGGTACTTCAAAAGGGAATGAAGAAACTAAAGAATCATTCTGGTTGTTTAAAGTAAATGATGAAGTAATAATTTGTAATTTGCGAGGTTAAAGGGGTCTTTTCAAAACAAGATTTTCAAAAGCCTCAAATCAATTTAATTTTTAATTCAGCGATATATATATATGTATGGGCACGTAAATATATTTGAGGGGTTTTATAATATATATCAAAACTTGATCTAGATCGCACCATACACTTCTTGCAGAAAGAAAGAATCTTTCACTTGGAAGTACCAGTTTTTCTATGTCGTTATATTTAAAGCATAAGAAAATAATGTGGTGTACTTTTGGATATTGAGTGAAATGAAAATATCACATCAATAGTCAATACCACATCATTAATTTTTAATTATAAAGATCAAAATTATGATTTTGTTTGGGGGATGAAAAAAAAAAAATAAATAAATGAATAAGTTGTACATTTTGTTTATTTTAAAAGTATTTTTAAAAAATATCATTTTACTTAAGTAATGTTTGATCAAGTAATTATCAGTTCAAATAATTCACATGCGACTACTTATTCCATGTCATTCTAAAAACATTTTCGATAATATTTGGAAATTTAGGTATGTTTGTTAGATGTTCTCTAATGAAAATATCTGCATATCAGAAACATGCCCCGATTATTCAAACTCTAACAAATCTCTTATATTCAAATAAACTGAAGCGAAAATCTTACAAAAGGTTGTTTTGAAAACGTCTTCAGCTTTTCGGTTAGTTACGCCAGCGCACAACGTTATTCGTTTCATTTGAGGTCGGATTAAATAGTTCTCTTCTCAACTTTCACTTTAAATGTTCATCTGTTATTGATAGAAACATCATCCAATTCATATTTGTCTTAATAATTAATAATATAGTTCGTAATTCTTGATAATAAATTTATAGCTCTTGTAACTTTCAATTGCGCATCAGTATATTATTCATACATACGACACTCATCGCCCATAAATTGAATAATGAAGTTCGAGCGAAAGAGACAGAAGCAAACAAATTTTGACTTATTTGGCGAAGTCCTATTTATTATATAAAGGTGGGGAGCAAAGACATGCTGTATATTTGCTTATAATTAATAAAATTGCGGGATTTTTACTCCCGATTTTCAATTTCAAAGAACCTATTACAAAAAACAGTATAACATGGTTAGTATGATGGTTAATAAGGGTATATCTCCCGGACGATGCAATACAGGCTGCCCCACAACGCCTAGGCATGCTGAGTATCAAATTATCAATCTGATCTTGGGGAATATTGCACCACTCTGCATCAAGCAATGCCCTCCGAAGTTCCGGTTGACAGGTGGGAGGGGTTGACGGGCTGCAATTCGTCGGCCAAGCATATCCACGTACATGCTCTATTGGTTCAAGTCCGGTGAGTATGCTGGCCAATCCATACAGGTGATATCTCCTCAGTGAAGGCATTCGTCTGCAATGTTTTGCACGGTGAGGATGGGCGTTGTCATCCATAAACAGAAATTCAGCACCCATAGCGCCCCGAAACAAACGTACATGTTGTTCCAGAATGACATCCCGATAGATGTGGCCTGTCATCGTTACACTCTCTGAACATGCTGGTCAGTTCTGGAACCAAGAATAATTCCTCCCAAACGAGCCATCCTGCCACCGTAACGGTGTCCTGCGTTCAATGGTGTTCTCTTTGGGGGGTAACGAGTGCATTGGCGCTCTCCAGCATGAATATCCGGCATGAATCAGACTGCAAACTAAACCTGGACTCGTCCGGAAAAATCACACAAGACCATTGTTGCGGTGTTCACAATGCATGCTCTACTCCAGGCGACAGTGAGTTGCAGTAAGAGGTGGAGCACATCTGACAGGCCTACGAGCATATAAGGTGTGTGCTGACACGTCTGGCCACACGGTCTGCCTTGAAACTTGCTCGTACCGGTAGCTGAAACTGACAGGGTGGGTGATGTGCTCGTCGGTTCTTTTTGGCCGGCCAACTGCTAAATACTGGCACGGTCCTCATTCGGCGTTGTAACTCGGGGGCGACCAATGCGTAACATATACTCCACATTACCATCATCTTGGAATCGTTGCCCAAAGCCTGGAATACTATTGACATTCACTCGGCGATTCAAAGTTCCTCCGGATGCTAGCTGGGTACTTCCACATTATATACACATACACCAAGAATTATGACCATAAAAGAGAAATTAACATATTTAAAGTCCAATAAAAATTAATAATATAATTTTTAAAAATCAAGAAACACTTTAACTATTATGACTTAAATATTTAGACCAAGAACTTTAGATCCTTAAAAAAAAAAGCTTAAAATTCTTCAAAAGGTAACATATAGTAAATAATGTGACGTATAAACTTATTGTAAGTAACGTAAAATATTTAAAATATAGTAAGCAAATGTAACATATAGTAATTAAAGTAACATAATGTAAAAGTAACATCCTTTTAAGATTTAAATAAAATCAAAATTAAAAAAAAATATAAATAAACTTACTCACTACGATAAGTTTAAAAAAACATTTATCCATTGAAAGAGTACTTTTGGAAGAGATTAATTTTTTTATGCAATAAAACTTTTTCTATTTTAAAATAATCAATAAAGAAAGACGAAGTAAAGTAAAAATTATTTTCGAAAACTCAAAACAACTAAACACATTTTTTTTAAAAATAATTACAAATAGGCTTTCCCCATTTCATGTTTTTTTTTTTTTATAACAAACGTTTGATAACTATACAATATTTCCTAATGTAAAAGAAAATCTCTTTCCAGAAATGTATCAATTATTATATTCGTCATAAAAGTCATAATTAAACATGCTTTCCTTGCAGAAAACAGCAAAACCTCCAGGCTTTAAAAACACGAGAATTAATAAAAGAAACAAATTAAAAACCCAAGAAACGACTACTTTCCATTATTAATGTTCTTTAAAATAGAAGCACTTCAATAAAGAACGAAAAGAAAAACTGATCAGGTAACAATTTTTTTTTTTTTATCATTTCACTTTCCATCACCAAGTTCACTAACAGTTCCATCTTCTTGAAGATATAAAAATGTAAGCTCCGTAATTGCCTAAATTAAAGCCATTTTTTCCTCTCGCGTTTTCAAAAAAAATTGGAAGACGATAGCCTTTTAATTATTGCTGCTTTTTTTTAGCTTTAATTTTGTCTTGAAAGAGCAGTGCTGATTGAAACGAATTCCATGGGGAAATATGAATTTGACTTCGAAGCCAAGTGGTGAAGAAGATTTAGATTTTTTTTTTTTGTGAAGAAAAACTAACATTTAATTAATTTAATTAGTTTGAAGAAATTAAAGACAGATAAGATTCAAAAGATATAAGAAGAAAAATTTTTATTAGTGAAACGATTTATAGTGTTCAATTCTTAATTACATGTGCTGTTTTTAAATCTACATCCAATACTTTTGAAAGGGAATTAAAAATTAAAAATAAAACAGTCCTTTAGTAACTGCTTTGGTTTGTGTTCTGTTTGTTACTAACGCAGCGCCTAATGTGATCTTAAGCCTATAAAATATCTCTTCTTATATTTCGGCAGTTCTATGAAGAAAAATCTTTTAAAAAACACAAGAATTTAAATGAGATTTTCTTTACCTTGGCTCAAGGCATTATTTTGCTAACGTATTTTATTCTGCATTTTTTCAATGACACATACAAATTCTCGCTATAAGTAGATAATTCGTTGTGAAAATCTCATAAAACTGTCATCAATAAGTCAAATTGAGATATATTTGCATTTCTACGGAAAATATATTGCTATAATTTTTTTATGAAAAAAAAAACGCATAGTTGCATTTCATGAAATCAGTATTAGTATTAAGAGTCTTAATCAAATCAAAAGTTTATTATTTAAATTCCTAAAATAAAGGAGTTCTTACAATCGCAATATGCTTGTTATTAAGAGTCCTAAGTAGCAGCATCGCAACTACTGTTCAAATGAAAATTAGTATGCAAGTACTTCTATAGATTGCTTTGCCTTTGTCAAAAGGTATATTTGACCAAAAAATTTCATATAATCGCAACTACTTAAAAATTCCTTCTAAGTTAAATCTGAATTTAAAATAGGAACAACTTGCTCAATAAAAAACATTATATAAAAGAGAATGAATATTTCAAATTAAGCATTTACTTGTAGTTAGGTTTACTCGGTTAAGTATTTACTTGTAGTTTGCCTTTACTTGGTTAAGTATTTACTAGTAGTTAAACATAATTTTCACTTATGCTTAATTTCAATAAGTAAGGAAAATTATTGTTCTTAATCCTTCGACAAAAGTTAATATTTTGCAATGATTTTAATTAACTGAGGAATGATCATTTTTAAACGTATTAACCATTCAATTTATTAATGTAGGTATTATCCTTTTTTTTATGTATGTACTAAATAGAATTTTCTTTACCATAAAGTTATCTATCAACAAACAATTAATTCTCTCTAATAAATTATTAGTGTATTAGAAAATTGAAAATTTACTTTTATGAGAAAATTGTATTTTCTATTTATTTCAAACAACGTTCTTAAGGAACCTGAACTTTTGTTTGCCGTACTTTGCTGATCTCAAATGGAAAATAAATGTAGAATATTAATACCTGAAAAATCTTTTCAAATATTATAACTCCTTCTTACTATGAAGGTGATGCAAAAAATAGTTTTGTTGTGTGCATAATCACGAGTAAGAGAGCTTCAAAATTCCGAATTTAATTTAAAAATATACTCTTGCAAAACGTATTTTTATCCCATAGGAAAAATAAATATAGATTAATGTAGATAAAAAACATTGAAAGTAGTTTTCTAATTTTATACCATTTCTTCTCATAAAGGTGCACTCAGTATAGAGTCCATGATCCATGTAGTTATAATATTTTTAATGTGTCTATTCAAGTGATTAAAAGAGCTTTAAAATTCAAAATTTCAATTTAATATTATACCATTGCCCAACTCTACCATAACCTGAAACAGCAGTAGCAAAAAAATGCATAAATATATAAATGCATGTTTAAGCCTCTACTACAATAAATACTCCTACGGCCTAAAAAAACCGCACCCATTTTTGAGAGCGAAGGTTAAAAGTTGAGAAGACGCTGTTTAACCCTGGATAGCTTCTGGAGGTGAATGATTAACAAGCCTTGACTGTCGAGACGTGGAGAATATCGAAGCAGATTCAATTATAAATAAACCCACCGCTGTCTTGGCGAAATTAACTTCCCCGGATAGCTGGGCAAATATTTGCAAAACGCTGGCTGTCAGAGATCCAGTGTGTGTGCTGAGTGCGCCCGCAGTGAACGCATTCTCTATTTCCCGAGATAATTTAACTTATTTGGTTGGCTCATTGCATGCATTAATCAGTATTTTGTAAGAGAGCGCGCCATGCGTACACTCGATATCGCTCAATTGAGGAAAGAAAATTCACATTACGGTTTTATTGGTTGTCGAATTTGGGGTGACACTTAATGCGTTTATAAAATGCACCTGAGTTATTCAATAAATTAAATGAATTACTTAAGATTAAGACAGAATTTTGAAGGTTTCGCAAAATTTGTCAATGAAATAATTTAAAGATACTCTTTATTTTCTCTGGGTTTTTAATATTATTTGACAAAAAAGTAATCTGCATACAATTTATATCAGTTGATTTAATAATTATGTATACTTAATGATATTTTGAATATATTTATGTCTGACTCGTGTCAATAAAAGTTCGATTCTCGCATGTAAGAGGTTTCAGGTTCAATCCGCAAGAGAGCAGTTTACAATTACAGCTTTCTTAGACGCAAAAATTGGTTGGCGATTATGGAAGGACGCATAGTTATCTGACATTGTCAGCTAAAATGTCTGGTAGAAAACTTCCAGGCTTTTTATAACAAATATGGCACAGCTACTCTTAAAAGATAGCAGCCTAATAGCCGTTGTGGCATTTGGTACCACATGCTTCAAATTGAAATCCTGGCGAATGTTTGTAAATGATTAGTTTTTGGCGAATCTTTGTATATGCTTTGTAAATGTGTATGGATGTTTGTTAGAGGTTCGGAATCCACATTAAAACAAATTAACACATTTTTACACTGCAAAAACTATGTCATCTGATCATATTAGCCTAAAGTATGCATAAACCAACCGTAGAACGAAAATAAAACCTATAAAGATAACATTTTGTTGTCCTTTAATATACTAAGCGCTTTATATTCAAAATGGTACATCACAATGTACACCAAGCTGTATATATACATATACAAATATTCAATTTTACATTGTATATAGATAGATAGACAGATTGATAAATGATGACCATACTGTAATCAAAACGTTTAATATTTGTCCTCCCATATGAAACTTAAATGTTGAATAGTAATCCCTAAAAGATCTTTTCTAATCTTGTAACCCTCTTCTTATCAAGATGTTTATAGGAGGGAGCACAAAATCACTGATACGAAAAATATTTTCTCTGTGTGTATTTACAGATCAAGAGTATTAAATAAGTTATACCGTTAAAATTCGTATTTATGTGTTTAATTTTATCATACGCCGAAACAACAGTACAAAAAAAATACTACGTACACTTTGACAACCCTAAATACTTCTATTACCCAAAAAAGCCGCATCCATTTTTAAGAGCGAAGGTTAAAAGTTGAGAAGACGTTACTCAGCGCTGGATAGCTTCTGAGGTGAATGATTAACAAGTTTTGAGTGTCGAGACGTGGAGAATATCGAAACAGATTCAATTATAAATAGATCCACCGCTGTCTTGGCGAAATTAATTTCCCCGGATAGCTGGGCAAATATTTGTAAAACGCTGGCTGTCAGAGATCCAGTGTGTGCTCAGTGCGCCCAGAGTGGAAGCATTCTCTATTTTCCGAGATAATTTTATTGATCAGGTTGGCTCATTGATAATTTTATTGATTAATCAAAATTTTGTCAAAATTTTGTAAGAGAGCTCGATTTTGTCCACTCGATATCGCTTCCATCGAAGAAAGAAAAATCTTCGCGGTTTATTGGTCGAATTTGTGTTGACACTTAATGCGTTTATAAAATGCACTTGAAGTATTCAATAAATTTAATGAATTACTAAAGAACAAGAAAGATTTTAAAATGTTCCGCAGACCTTGGCAAGCATGAAATAATTTAAAGATACAGTATATTTTCTTTTTTAGAGTGGCATAACATGATACATCGTTCTATAAATTTGCAATTAAATACGTATAATTCATATAAGTTGGTTTTATAAGGATTTTAGTATTAATGACATTTTGAATATATTTATGTCTGAGTCATGTCTAATAAATATGTTCAAATCTCGCATGTAGGAGGTTTAAGGTTCGAACCCTCAAGCGACTTGTGTTACAGTTAATGCTTTCTGAGGTCTGAAATTTCGTTGACGATTATGACAGGACCATAGTTATCTGACATTGTCAGCTAGGATGTCTGGTGGAAGAGCTCCAGGGTTTCTTTCGATACACATATATCGGACACCGACTTCTAGACAGACTATATGCTATTATCCCTTACTGGACAAATCGTTTTATATTCAAAATGGTATATCACAATGTACACTAAGTGATATATGTGTAATAAGTGAAAAATAAAATGTGGACATGCAGATGCTTGTAAACTTTTTGGCTGTAGAAACGTTTATATGTATTATTTAAAATTATTTATATTCAAAATGATATTTCTTTTTGCACCAAGCTATATGTATATTAATTGAAAAGCAAAATATGGACTGATGATACATGTAAACCTTTTGATTGCAGAAGCTTATGTATAAATTTAAATAATTTAAGTAAGAATATCAGGTAAACTTTATTTGCTACATATATTATAATTATAAATTATTAATTTATAATGTAAATTATATTTTTGTATCATGCAAATAACAATAAAAATTATTCTTACTAACAAAAAAATTTTACAACGCAATACTAAAAGAATAAAATTAGTGATTATTGGTTAAATTGCCATGTTTAGAATATTTAATTCAGAGACCATTCCCGAGATTTAGTTTATTAATCTTTTTTTTCTTTTTTGTACCGAAATGGTTCTTACAGAAATAACATTGAACTATTGAAACCCTAACAAAACTAGAAAATTAATTACAATTTAACAAAACTATAAATAAAAATGTATTTCTTTTACAATATATGGTAGAAGTAAGAACTTTCAGAAGCTTTAGTAAAAGAACGAGCATATAATTTTTTAATTACAATAGTTATCCCAGCCGTCAAAAATATGAAAGTGTTTCCGTTTGTAAAAGCTGTTGGTGGTAGATTTAGAAATTTATTTTTAACACCTTCTTGTACTTGTAATAATCCTCCCCCATCAAATTGTAAAGATTGGCTTCAACATCGCTTTTTCGCCAAACCCCTCATAATCGTCTTCATCAATCATTGGAAATTTCTCGCCGCCAAACGAGAAATTTTACAGGGTGTCTTGCTTTCAAAAGTTTTACAGCCATCATTTCATCTTCTTTAAAAAATGGACAGCTAATATCCAATGAAGGATATAGGGTATTTAGAGAAAATATTTCTGTTAAAATATGTTTAAATGAAATACTTCATAACTGCATTGTATTCATTGAATATAGTATGATTCAAAATTCGAAATAAAGTATTTACCAATACCTTTTTTAAATGAAGACGCAGTATTGTAATTATAGATGGATAGGGTTCAATATAAATTTTACAATATGAAATCATGGTGGTGGCATAAAGTGGTTTAGTTTGTCGATCTACAGTCCTTTTTTTACACACTTTGGGCTAATTAGACCTATAATTTAACGTTGATTCCGAACCAGTAAAAAACATCCCTGAATCAAAGTGGAATCAATTCCTTTTACATAAATTAACTGGGTCACATATATTGGTAAAAACACATTGCAGCATGTCTTGTAAAGTGTCTAACTTCAAATTAAATCTATACCAAAGCTTCTCCATATATTAAGTGTTATATATAAATATGTGGTGCTTTAAATTTTCAGAAAATTGATTATCAGATATGATTTTTTAACATTTTCTGCAATTATTTATTCCACTTTGAGCCTATCCGTTACAGTGCTAGTTTCATTAAATATATTTACTAATTTTTCCTATTTTGGCTTATTTCTTCACTTTATTTTACATTATTGCCAATAATGTAAAATAAAGTACTACTAGAAAAAACGTTATCATTCTAAATAAACTATAATCAGTTTTTGTATATCTGCAATGTAAATTGTTTTTACTATCTAGAGATTTTGCAGATCTCAGTATTTAGAATATAATAAATTAAAAATTGTAAAAGAACACGTGTAATTAAATAGATTTACAAACTCAACAATTTTTATTATATTCTTGCCTTTTATTTTTGAGTATTTGAATATTTTAAAGGTAACAGGATTAAAGCAAGATAGTATGTATGCATTTATTTGAGAAGTAAAATAATTAATCCATTTAAGAAGTTCAATAATAATTCCATAATAATTTCAAACTTCTAGAATTTCATTCCTGTTTTTCCCTCGAACTTCAAAAATTCATTTAGCAGTTTTAAAATTTACTTTCAATTAACTTCTTCTCAAAGAAAGAATTTTCAGAATCCACGTTTCGAAAATTTAATTAATGATAACATTTCGAGTTCCTTAAATTAAACAAAATAACTTCTCAGCAACAATTTCGGCTGCTTCGAAACTTTGGAAATGTTTTCTTTAAAATCCCAGAAAGATTCATGCTTTATAAAATTCAATTAGATCGCCATGTTCGATAATAAGCGATTCTGCCTGACTAAGACATTTAGTCCAAAGTGCTTTAGAATTTGAAAATATACTATATTTTTCGAACAAGAACAAAGATTAAGTTCGAATATCCACTTACTGAGTGCTTTTAACTTTTACCATTCGTAATGCTTTTTGTAGTTTCACGTGCATTAAAGATTCAGAAACACCAGAATCAAAAAATACTCAGACTCAGCAACATAATTTTTTTCCTTCTTCAACTGTTCGTGTTTTCCAAATTTCATAAGTCATTTCTATTTTATGCGTATAACTAAGACGATTAGTTTGAAGTATTCTTTCAAGTAAATTATAAACTTAAAACAATTCTTTTTTTTATATTACAAGGTCTTAACTTAAGTTTTAGTTTTCAAATAAGAGAAAACTCATCACTCGAAATAAGTTTTCAATAACCGCGTTTTGCATTAGAGTGTTTTCAAAGTGAACTCATCTCTTTTACAACAAAAAGGATTAAATTATGTGTTTCATTTTAAATCTGCTACGTAAATACGTTAAAGCATTGATTTTTACAGAAATAAAAAAAATCAACATTAGGAATGAAGATTCGGATTAAAATGATAAAAATTGAATGGAAGGAAATGTAAAATTCCTTTCTGTAATATCTACTTCAAACGTTAATCAACATTTATTTTAATTTCGCATGTAATTTTTAAATGGTAAAAACATATCTTCATTTATTCAGTGTGGAATTAAAATATTATAAAAAATTAGTAAAAAATATTGTAATAATACTGTAGAACAATTAAAAATAAGTATTTATGTGAAAGATACATTTCACTCTTACTAAGAAGACAAAAAGAAATGTTAAGAAGTTACTGCTTAATGTAGTTATGAAATTACAAAATGAAAATGTGTAGAATATTTTTTTTATTTACCAACAATAGATAATAGTTTGAAGCATCTAGAAAACCTTAACAAATATAAAAAATGATTCTGAACTGTTGTTGATTAATTCTCAGTGTCCGGCAACGCAGGATGGGCGCATCATGAGTAGTCTACTCATATATGGTGTGAAAGGGGTATTATGGGTAAAGGGGGCTTCTGTTACGATGGAGCTCTCAGAAAAAGAAGTCGAACTTGGCTCCGATTTGCTGAAGAAGAACAATGCCTTTCGGGAGGATTATTTGGTAAATTACAAGAATTTGCTTATCGTACTGGAAAAACCCGGAAAACTCCTACCAGGTAATGTGATTAAAGAGACAAGATGCTGCTCAACATCAAAACGACATCGAGTCTCATGGATTTAAATATAGTGTCTAAAACAATGCTTCTAGCGGATTGAATCTCAGCCCTAATGTTCACCAGAGACGTTTGCTACCACTGAGCCATGAGTCGGGCATTCTAAACTTAAGTTTATTTGATTGTGAAACTTGGTACAAATATCAATTAATATAAAAAAATGTTAATTAATTCAGCTTAAAAATTATTTTATTAGTTATTTAATTATTTTTAAATTTTGTAACATGACAACGAATTAAGGTGGATTACTAGTAGAGTACTATTGACCATAAACACCCAAATCCAAATCTGCTATCTACGATCATTGCAGCCGTTTATTATAAGGGTCTTAACATACAGTACAAGGGTCTTGCATAGAGAATCCGAGTTAAACCAAATAGGGGGAAAAAATTGCAATGTCCCTCTTTTCATCCGTAGTACATGATATACATTAGTGAGATACGAGGCAGCCGCCTCCCCCCCCCTTTAAAAAAGTATAGTTATTTATAATGTCGCAAACTAAAACTATGAAAATTTGTTGCACTTTATATTTACTCTAAAAATTCTTTATCAATTATTTTATTATTATTATTATTATTTATCAATATTTTTGTTATTATTATTATTATTATTATTATTATTATTAGAAGCAATAATATTTAAAAACTTAATTAAAACCAAATCACTACTTAATACTTAAATTTATCAATACTTGAATTAAGAAAAGGCAATTTCTTTTGAGACTGTAATAAATGGTTTTAGATTTTAGGTAAATTACAACTGATTAACATATTTAGAAATCTATTTATAATTTAAGATAATTGTTTGACATTAATAAAGGCTCATCTGAAAGTTTATTCCGTACTCAGGTAGATTGACAATATGATAATTAATATATAATCCTTAAAATAAAACATTAATTAATTCATGGTTAGCGATCAAACAAGTTCATCCGATATAATAATCCAATCCCCTCGCACAAAAGTTGGAAGAGGAATAAACAATTAAAACAAACAACAACCAGGGATCAGAAATCTGAAGAAGAAATAATCCTCCCATCTTATGAATATTCACAAAAGCCTAATTTACCGACCCCGATTAGAACAATTTCCATTTTTGCTCTCAACAATCAAAGACTTTGTGACGCGAAAGGGAATTTGGGTAATCCGATTTCCATAACCGTATTCCCTCAAGTTTCGCGGGCAGCTATCACCTCCGTTCATTCCTGAAGAATTGGATTAAGAAGACAATGAGTCCCATGACACCCCTCGGTCCGCAAGAGGTTTCACCACACTCTCTGTTCTCCCCAAACCGGATAATGCGGAAGTCAAACGATTTCTCGAGTTACTGACATAGTAGAAGTGTTGGCAGCTGTGTCTCGGGGAACAGAAGTCGTCTCTCTGTGGTTAGGTGTGTAATAATTTGGTTCTGTAAGCTGCTGAACATTTAGAATCTTTTGTCCTTGTATTTGAGGGTTGCATTTCGATTATTTATGATCTTTTATGCCACAAAAATTGAATAAATAGTAGGTGATATTATTATATTTGTTTTCTGTACTGGACTAAAAACGAATTAAATAATAATTTATTCCCATTTTAATCAAAGAAAGGAAATAATTCATATTTTGATTAATTATGTGAAAACGCGAAGATTAATATTCATAAAAGATAACATATAAATTAGACAACTGAAGAAACTTCCTTATACAACTTAAGAAAACATTTTTACAAAATTTATGTTTTTCTGATAACACAAGGTGAGACATTTACCCTATATATCCGTAATCACATTGCACATAACCGGAAACAAACAGGAAAAAAAAAAAACCTACAGATTCAAAAACTAAATAGTAAATCTCACATATGATGAATATTTATATAATGCTAATTAATCAACATTCATAAAAATAATTTCAATATTAGTTTCGACACTTAATTCTTTGATGAAGATTTCTCCAAACATATTCCCTGGAGTACTTTGGTGAGCAATATTCTTAAAGAATCGGGGTTTGATGACAATTATCTCAACACACAATGAGATGGCATGCTATTCCCAAGATCTCAGAACAGATAATGCAGAACTCAATTGGTTTGCCGAGTTGCTGACATCGAAGTATTTGCAGCTGTGTCGTTGGGAATAGGGGAATTGCTACACCTGCAACTTAGCATTGTGCTCCAGGAAGTTAAACGTGGAATTTATAATTCTTTTTGTTTCAATATCAGTATGTATGTGTATTTAGTTTGCTTTAGGCTATGTACAAAATCAATAAGCAACAAACAAGTAAATGTTTGTTTCTTATAGTTTAATAAGTCGAACAATTCAGTAATTGTTTTTTCTATTTTGTTTAGCTAACAAAGTCATTAGTTTTTTTCAGTTCATTTGTTCTAATAAACTGTTATTATTTACTGTTGCCGGGCTCTTTGATTTTAAGTCATTTCCTGCTTGAACGACTGATAAATAGCGCTTTTCTTCTGTTGTTGTTGTCGTATAGCTCATGGAAGGAGGGAAGATGGGTGCAGCTTCTGTTCTGATGGAGCACCCGTAGGCAGAAGTCTGACTTCTGCTCTGTAACGCTCTTACAGTCATAGGAGACCGGGACCTACAGCGTAAAGTGGATACCTAACCACTACAAACATCCATCCCACCGCCGGGGCTCGAACCCGAAGCCTGTGGCCCCGAATGTCAGAGTGCTAGACCCTCGGCTATTCAGGCCCAGCTCTTTTCTTCTGGCTCTTTTCTTCTGGCTCTTTCTTCTTCTTTTCTTCTTATCTCATCTTTCTTTCTACAGAAGATGAGATAGGAACTTCCAGTTTTCATTAGCTTTTCGGGTTTAGAATCCATTAATTTTAGTTCGAAAAATTCACGATAATATTAATAAAATAATAAATAAATCCTTAAATATTAAGAACAAAAAAAATTTCAAAATATTCTAATTTTTATGTAACAGAATATATCACAGGTCTGATGACCGATTGACTAGCGATCTTGGGCTCGGTGCCACAGGCTTTCGGTTCGAGTCCCAACGCTGCCATGGATGTTTGTAGTGGTTAAGAATCCACTTTAAACAGTAAGTTCCTACTTAATATGACTGTTGGACGAAGAGCTGACATTCCACCCATAAAAAAATAAACATCTTCGGCTTCGAAACCTGCCAGTGCGCAGGTCTGTTGCGTCAATGAAGAAGGAGAAGCATATGCTATCCAACATTTTCGACATGTTTAAAACAACATACACATTTTAATTTGATAAATTCTAGCGGAAAATTTTGCATTTCATATGCCTTTCTTAACCTTCACGAGTTTTTTATTACGCAATTTTATATTTCAACCCTAATATTTTTCATTGTAGTTTGACGGGAGAAAAATACACTCATGTCCATATATTAAGGATAATTCAGAATCACACAGAGAGATTGAACTCTAAAATAAAAATTTCACCTGCAGAATTATCACACACATCTTGAAGAAAAATATGCAAATTACAGGAAACCAAAGATGGCGCGGATAGTACGTCACAATGACGAGAGTGTAAGAGAGGGGTATATAAGGAATGGTGGCAAAGAAGTAAAATTGTTCACAAGCGCTTTAAAAGCCTTTCAGTGCAATAACCGCATAGTTAGGGCACAAAGGAAGCATTTGGATGACTTTTTACGTGGTAGAATTATCGGACGACTGGAATGCGGACGTACCCAGCTGGAAGTATCCGAAGAACTTGGAATCGTCCACAGTGTCATCTCAGGCTTTGGCAACGATTCCAAGATGATGGCAATGTGAGTAGATGTTACAGAACAGGTCGCCCCCCGAGTTACAACGCCGAATGAGGACCGGTATTTAGCAGTTACTGCCAAAAAAACCGACGGAGCACAGCATCAGACCTGTCTCGTCAGCTCTCTTCAGCTACCGGTACAACAGTTTCAAGGCAGACCGTGTACAGACGCTTAGGGCACATTGGTCTATATGCTCGTAGGCCTTTCAGATGTGTTCCACTTACCTGTCGCCTGCGATTAACCTGGAGTAGAGAACATGCATTGTGGACACCACAACAGTGGTTTGGTGTGATGTTTTCCGACGAGTCCAGGTTTAGTTTGCAGTCTGATTCTCGCCGGACTTTCATATGGAGAGCGCCAGGTACCCGTTACCACCAAGAGAACACCATTGAACGACACCGTTACGATGGTGCAGGATAGCTCGTTTGGGGGAGGAATTATTCTTGGTTCCAGAACTGACCTGCATGTTCAGAGTGTAACGATGACAGGCCACATCTACCGGGATGTCATTCTGGAACAACATGTACGTTTGTTTCGGGGCGCCATGGGTGCTGAATTTCTGTTTATGGATGACAACGCCCGTCCTCACCGTGCAAACATTGTAGACGAATGCCTTCAATTGGAGGATATCACCCGTATGGATTGGCCAGCATACTCACCGGACTTGAATCAATAGAGCATGTGTTGGATATGCTTGGCCGACGAATTGCAGCCCTTCAACCCCCTCCCACCTGTCAACCGGAACTTCAGAGGGCATTGCTTGATGAGTGGTGTAATATTCCCAAGATCAGATTGATAATTTGATACTCAGCATGCCTAGGCGTTGTAAGGCCTGTATTGCATCGTCCGGGAGACATACTCCATATTAACCATCATACTAACGTTATACTGTTTTTTGTAAATAGGTTCTTTTTGAAATTTGCTCAGGAGTAAAAATCGCAATTTTTATTAATTATGTCAAACATATAGCATCTTTTTTTGCTCTTTACCTTTTGTTTAATAAATAGACTTTACAAATAAATCAAATTTGTTTTTGCTTCTGTGTCTTTCTTTGCCTGAACTTCATTATCCTTAATTTATGGACACGTGTGTAAATAAAACTCGTTCCCCATGTTATGCTCAGAAATATTTTTAGGCTTAACCTTTTAACAATGAAATGGAACACAGGAAATTACGTTTATAATGTTAAACCACAAAGATTTTATTCCAAGAAACGTTGTTTAAATTTAAAAATAATAATTTTTCTTTAAACTAATTGTATGTGTGTTTTCTTTCTTTTAGTTTAATTAAGAGGTTTAAAAAAGGGAATTTTATATTCATTTAATTAATTTTGAAATATACTATAAGTAATCTAATACTTATAAAGTAAACATTTAACATTTTTTTAATTGTACATTATTATTTTTTTACTGTGTAACAAATAATAACTAAATTTCCAAACTCAATCTCATAGATTCTTTCAAGTGTGATTAAATAAAGTTTCAAGTTGTTAATTCACTTATTTACATGTCAATTAACTAATTACCGTTGATTGGTTAATAGAGTAATTATCTAAGTTTGTTTAGAACCTTTTTGGTTTGTATTACCTCAGTAAAAAAATAACATAATATAAAATTACTTAAGAGTTCATTTCGTGCTTTTAGTTCGTGTGTGTACAGTGCTTGTATATGTAATTAAGAGTTGTTACTGTTAGAAAATTAAAAAATAATGTAATTGTATTAATAAAATTATAATTTAAATGAATCGCATTACTTAAAGATTTAACCATTAGCATGTTTCCAGTGTAATTTAAATGTAAAGAATAATAAAAAGGGAAATAATTCATATAAAGGTCATTATTAAAGAACAATGAATATAACTTTTAAATATCTACAATAACTATTTACGAATTTAAAGATATATAATTAATTAGTGATACTTTATTTATAATTTAGAAACATGCAATATGAAATAAAGAATTATATAATTATATTCTTAACATTATTTTTCGTTATCATCATAATCATTATTGGCTTGTGGGCCAAGGTCGTCTGCTCGCTGGCAGATTTCAGCCCCATCAACGGTTAAATATGACTGATACCTATGGTTTTAAAATGTATTCCGGACCACTACAAATATCCATGGCCCGAGCCCAGAAACCTCGGAACAATGAATATAACTTTTAAATATCTACAATAATTATTTACAAAATTTGAAGATTTTTATCAGTGATACTTTAGATTAGAATTATATAATTATGTTCTTAACATTATTTTTGGTTATCATTAATAATTATTATTGGCTCAACAGCCCCATGGTGGGGTAGGATTTTTTTAGAGAGGAGATATTTGCTTTTTACAGGGTAGGGTTTCTCTACGCTCAACGCTCTATCGTTAAATGACACTGATACCTACGGTTTAAAATGCATCTGGAACCACTTCAAATACCCATTGCGGTGTCAGGACTGGAACCTGAAACCTGTGGCACCGAACGCCAGAGAACTAAACATTATTATAAATAAATATTATTTTGAAGTAATTTTATTTTATGAAATAAATTTGCAAAAATTTCCACATTATTTCACAATAATTAAGTACATTTATTTATAACTACATTATTTTTTTTTGTAACATTTATTTTTTTTTTTATTCAATTTAAAATAAATCATGAGAAATAATGATTTTCTTAATATAAATGTTTTAAAAAAAATACATTCAGTAGAGATTTGTTCATAAATCATTAAAATTGAACCATGATAATCTACCATCAATATTTATATGTACTTGAAGTTTAGTACACATACTTATACCATTTATTAGTATTCATTAAGAAAAAATCCCTGCTATAGAATAAAGCTGGAAATATGAAAAGAAGTAACGATTCAAAATGAATTAATTAAAAAAACTGAAATATACATTGAATGAGCTTAGAAAAATATACATTAAACGGGTTTTTTATATAAAGAAAATCTAATCTACGGACTGGGAAACGTGACTTAATACGGTGGTCTTTTCGATTTATTAAGGAAGAAATTTTCTATTTATGTTTGGAAGGAACGAATAAACCTTTCCTTCAGAAAGAGAAAAATATGATAATAACAACTAAATAAATATATCACGATATGAAAGTTATTCAGAAGTGGCAGACGCATTGGCATCCGTGATAAACTTATAACTGGAGTTGAATAGTTGCTGGAAATGTATTATGGACCAAATGTATGCAAATATGTCCAGAGTTATGATCGTGTATGACTGATGTACATCATTCATAAACACAGTCATCCAATGATGTTGGGTTCCCATTAACATTTAAGCTATTTTTCTCAAAAATGAATTAAAAGAAATTATGTAAGACTAATTAATTATGTAGCTGTGATTTTTATCTTAGATGAAAATCTTTTGACATGCTCTCGAACCAAAAATCTACATATATGTAGCATGCCAGAAGCTGCAGCAAAGTGTAGTCAAAAGCCAAGTAAATTTAGCATGTAAATGAAAGTAACGTGGATTCTGAACCACTAACAAACATCAATGCCACCGCCAGGAATCGAATCTGAAAAGCCTGTAGTACTGAAGGCCAGAGATGTAGCCAATTTGGAACCAGGTCGCACAAAACAGGTTTGGGTGGGGTGTATAAATGAACATTTTCACTTTTTGAACATATCTCGGTTTCTATCATATATATATTTCCTGTTAGGAATTATTTTGAAAAAAATATTTTAAATATTAAGTTAAGATTATTGTATTAAAACTGCTAATTTCAAAAATGTTTTGAAAATTTATAGATGGACGACTAAAAGTCTACAGTTCTTTTTTTATAAATTCCCAAACCCAAAAAGTATTTACACAAGATAAGTATAAAATTGTTCAAAACTTTTCACAAAAAATGATGATAAAAAAAGTGTTATAAAAACCGTTGGTTATAGATAAAGAATACCCGGTACTTTTGAACAAATTGATGTCGCTCACCCTAATCATTCCTTTTCAAGATCAATATGCTCCATTGTTAGAGAACTGCTATTGAAAGAACACTCATCCCATCACCCACTCTGCTATAAAAGATTGCTGACGTGGATGAAGGCCTTTCAATAGAAGTTGAAAAAAAAAGTTTTAGTGCTTTTAGCTGTGATTTCTTTTGTCACCAACAATAAAAGTTGGTAAAATGTTTGTAATTTATTTCTTCGTGTGATCTGAATTCGTTGTGAACTTTGGTCCTTAAAAGTAATGAAGAAATAAGGAATTATTCTGGTTGTTTAGAAAGTAAATGATGACGTAATAACTTTTAAATTGCAACGATTGTTTTTTTTTCAGAAACTTCAATTCAAGTTCATTTATTTTAATATAACGGTATGTTACTAGTTTGTAAAGATTTTCAATAGATGACATAATTCATGCTATATCATCGCATCATACATTTCTGAAACTGTACTCATATCAACTCTCTATCATTGGATTTTACTTTTTATTATGTTTTATTTTGCTGAAGTGTAAACAGCATAATTTTTTACTCGTAAAATAACATAATTAAAATACTACAACGTAATTTTAAATAATAATGTCGAATTACGAGCCAACAAAACATTATTTGCGGGGATTTTTACTTTTCCTATTTATTTACGAATAAAAGTGCCGTTGAAAGCCATCGATTGCTGTTGGAAATTTACTATGAACGTATTACATCAATAAATGTTCAATCGAATCGATCGTTGGATTAAAAATCGATTGATTATATCGACTATAGTTATAGTTGACAAAGAACACCCTAATCAACCGAAAAGTTCAAAGAGGCGAATTGGAAGCAGTATTCTATCAAAATTCATGCTAAATCGTTGACCAACAGTTTCCAAACTTTAAATGCACTTGCTATAATTCAAAAATCAAGGAAATTGAGTACCATGTGAATTGAAGTCGAGCGATAATGAAGGGCGATATTTTATGTGTGAACACTTGTTTCAAAGTAAAAAAAGTTTTCATTTTTTTTTGCATCGTATATTTACTGGCGAAGAAAAACGAATATTCTACTTTAATCCTCTGAAGTAGGGAAATCGTGGTCATACATCAATATCGACAGTAAGGTAAAAATATTAATGGACCATGCTCTATATTTGGTGGTACCAGCTTGGTGTAGAGTACTATCAATTGCTTTAAAAGAATGAAATGCAATCGATGCGTTTGAGCCGTAGTTTGAAGGGAAAATGGTCATATATTGTGAAAGGCGGGATAAAGTAATTTTCAATAATGACAACGCTCAACTAAATGTTGCTTGTATAGTCAAAAACTATTTAGAAACGCTGTAATAGGTTGGTTTACCCTACCCGCTATATTTCCCAGATATTGAACCATCGGGTTACTACTTGTTCTAATCCGTGAATACGGTCTAGTTAAGCAACGCTTCAATCTTATAAAGATACAAAAAATTGGATCAGTTGAGGATAGCTTCAATAGATGAGTTGTCCTTTCGATGCTGAATCCGTATTCTGCCAGAAAGCTGAAAAAATCAATGACTGGCACTGGACAATATTTTTTTAAAAATAATAATGCACACAATCCTTCATAATAAAGCCTTGAATTTACAAAACTTTCCTCACAATTAATTCGCAGTATATATATATATATATATATATATATATATATATATAAAAGTAGATAGATAGATAGACATTTGAATATTAATGAACGTTGTGTCCAATCAACATATGCCATGCCATGCCATGCCACTAACACCCACCGACAGACAATGAGAGTTGAACAATGCACTCCTGACTGAGTTTTAGGTAGCATTTGGGTGGTAAATTCAACTTTTATTGCTGAATGTCATCTAACTCGTCAATGTAGCATAATGATTTGGTTGTCATCAATCACTATAGTAGGTCACTCCTGGACGCACCAGAGGCACATTGTTAGCTCGATGATATGTTGATGAGGGTTCTGCAGCCGGTTATGCTACCTTACAATCAGCTGATATTTTCCAGCAGGGCAATGCGAGATCGCACACGTCATTCATCAGACAAGTCTTGTCGCAAGCCAGTAGCTTCGTTGGCTTGCAATGTCTCTGATCTCTCACTTATCAAGTGTATCTGGGATGTGATTGGCCGACATTATCAGCTCAATCCCAGCTTCAATTGGAGGAAGAATTGTGGAGGAAGGGATCACCCTGGGCACTTGTGTTTCCATCCCTCAGGACACTATACGCTATCTATACTTCGTAAGGTTGTTGCTTGCATCGTTAGAAGAGATGGATTTACTTCCTAATGATCTCTATACATATTTTTCGCTATATAAAATTATCTTCTTGTAAATAGCTTGGAATTGCATACAAATTTTATTTCCATATGAATCTTCTCATCTTATTCGCATTGCATAATTTTAATTGTATTTGCAGTGCATATTTTTCTGTATACGTATCAATTTTTATCGAATTTTACAAATTTTTTGTGGTGTACTATTTTCTGTGTCGTGCAGTGTATTTAAAGCACAAAATAATTTGAAATACTTTTCGGATATTGTAGTGAAGTGAAAATGTCACAACACTAGTCAACAGCAAATCTATAGTAATTCCCTTTTAACTTCTAAAATCGAATATAAATATCCATTAGGTTTTCTGGGAGATGCTAAAGTTATAAAAATAATATGTTAAACATTTTTTTATTTATTTTTAGAATTTTTTTAAATACATAATTTTATTAAAGTAATGTTTACAGTAAAACTATTTAATCCTTTCACAAATAAACTCGCATGCGTCTACTTATTCCATTTAATTCTCAAAATATTTTTCGATAATATTTGTGGATTTAAAGGATTCTGCTCCCTAATGAAATTGGCTACATTTCAAAACATGTCTCGATTACCTTCAAACTCTCGCCAATCTCTGATATCTCAATAAACTGAAATGAACATCTTACAAAATAGTTGTTTTCTAATCTTTCTTTAGATTTTCAGACATGCACACTATTATTCGTTTCATTTGAGTCAGATAAAAATACTTCTCTTCTCAACATTCGCTTTAAATATCCATCTGTTATTGATAGAAGCATCACCCAGTTCATATTTGTGTAATAATTAGTAATATAGTTCGTAATTCTTAATGCTACTTTTATGGCTCTTCTAACTTTGAATTGCACAAAAATCATCGAAATTTCATAATATTAAATGAAATTATAATTGAAGAAATTGTTGTTTATTAACTTAAATATGTGCCTGTATTGCATCAGGCATCATTTATATGTTTATCACAAAATTATTATAGTACAAGTCAAAAATATATTTTTAAATAATCCTGAAACCTCACATAAAAAGAAATGTTGTTTTAATTTTTTTTTTTTTTTTTTTGTGAAAATCAGGATAAGTCATGATAAGTGATTACTGAATCCCTTTGAAAAATTAAACAATTTAATTAAAGCCAGCTTCAAATTTCTAGAATATATTTATACTTATATTTCACACTTATTTATGATAAAATAAGTATGAAATTGAAAGAAAAAATGTATTTAACCACATCTTAGTGGATAGTTTCCATGTGAATTAAAGTTTGATAAACGAATATATTTTGTCAACATACTGAACAATAAATGGGGAATAAAATGGGCTTTGTCAACTTACCAATAACCGTATGGGCACAGTTCAATTTATATCCCTGAAATAGAAAAATAACAATAATATGCAACTCTATTAAATTTATTAATATTTCTTTTCCTATGATGAACTACGTAGATTAATTTTAGTGGTTTCATTCATAAATAAGCATAGTGACTAAATACATGTTTTATTAATTTGTTTTTTATTTCATATTATTTTTAAAATAAATTAATTTCTCTCTGAATCTCATATCATTAATTTTTCCTGCATTATGTCTGGAAGTAAAAGCAGTTTCAATTTCCATTTTTTTTGCGATACTTCTTCCATTTATTTAAGTTTCAATTTATTTACGTTAAAGCAAGCTGTTCGTAACAATTTTAATTTGAATTTCTCTTTCGAGAAGCTTTCTTTTTCGCGATGCTATGAATAAAATAAATTCGGTTTCGTGACTTTTAATACATCCTCTTCATAATTCATGAAAGGAGATCTAATTTTACATGTGTATGCGCGAATTCATTTATTTACATGCACGAATTTCTTTTTTAAGAATAAAGAATGTTGTACAAGTAAGAAATATAAATAAAGTAAAGGCGAATTACTTATATACCTAATTGATATTATTTCTTTTCTGTGCTTTTACAAATTTGATTAATTATTTCGAAAGAAATTTTTCTTCCCGAATTATTATTCTCTTCTATATTTTTTGTATTAAAATAAACAGATAAAAAAAAATTTCATTTTGCCTTTCTAAAATTTTTTAATTCTACGTATACGTAAAATAATTTTTTTTTTTATCCTATAACTACTTTTCCTAAAACTTTGTAGGCAAAATTGAATTAGATTCAATACCCCTATTGTTAATGAAATTAGAATAAATAAAAATAATTTATTAGTAAACTTAATTTGAATTGGGGATTCAATTTTCCTACTTGTATTTGTTTTCATGTCTATTTATATTCTAAAGAAAAAAAAAATATATTACAGCAATCAGCTTTGCTTTATATTAAGTTTTTAACGTAACTTTCTTTAATGTATCAAAGGGTTCAAGATGTTATTTTAAAAATAATAAAAATAAAAAATGATAAAAATTATTTTTAAAAATATAAAATAAAATTAATAGATTTTCGGCTATTCATTTCCGCTAGTTATTTTAATTTTAATATAAAACCGTTTTTTGCAAATAAATAAATTGATGTTTAATTTGAGTATACTGTTAAATTATTTATAATTCATGATAGAAATATATCTTATATATATTGTAAAATGTTGTCTTTTCTTAAATGTCCTAAACATACGATAATAAAACAACAGAAACCAAGTAAAAACAATTTATTAGAAAACTTAATTTGAATTGGAGATTAATTTTCGTATTTGTATCTGTTTTTTATAATCATATTCGAAGGAAAAAATTTAGTGTAATAGTCCGCTTTTCTTTATAATAAGGTTTTAGCATACATTTTTTTAATGTATCAAGCGGTCTAAGATGTTATTTAAAGAAATGATAAACGACTTTCAGCTATTCATTTCCACCAGCAGTTTTAATATTATTTTATTTCATAAGATGAGGATGTTTTTGAAGATGAGAAGAAAAAAGAATTTCCCGGTAGTCTCAAAAAAGAAGTTTAGCCACTTTAACAGATATTATACATCATTTATTCAAAATGATTTAAATTGCCACACAAGTTCAAATGCAAGATGAAATGCCATTGATGCCATTTCTTGTCATTGACAACTACTTGATAAACGAAAAGGAAAAGATAAACCACATTGGATATCTTTACAAAAGGAAAAAAAAATGTTAAATAACGGAGAAATTTCCTCAACACAACCATAACTATTTTTACCCCTATCCTTTTTATAAATTTTAATGATTGTTTTATGAATAAAAACGATATTTGCAACAAATAAGTGTTTAATTAGAGAGTTTTTGAATACCATTTTTTTTATTTTTACAGTATTATCCATTTCGTTATTTTTTTCCTACCTAGCGCATATGCTCATCGGAAACATTGCTATTACTGCGCATGCACATCGAAAATCTTGCCCTACTGCGCATGCTATTAGAAAGCGTTTTGAAAACGTATGTATAAAACATGAAGACCAATGAAACGACATGGAAGTAGTCTAATTAGGAAATGCGCGGAAACCGAAATTAAACCATAAAAACTTAATTTAAATAAATTAAACAATTTTTTAAATTAGTCTTGTGCCTAAAGCGTTTATCAATAGATGCTAATCTACATTGAACAAGTATAAAAAAAAAAAAGTCCATTCCCTACTTTTTTCCCCTAAATTGCAGAAAGTCCTTTATAAATAATTTTTCATTTTTTAAGTTTATCTGGCGCCATCTATTTGCAACTTAAATCTCAAAAAAAACTAAAATTAAATAATTAAATTTAATTAATGAAATAATATTTGAAAAACTGTATTAACATCAAGTATCATCCACTACAATTTCAAAAAAAATGTATTTGAACTTGAGTGGGTGGAATAAAAAGTATTTTAAGAACGATTGAAAATTTGAACAAGATATAGATAGGAGAGTGTGAGCTAATAGAAGGAATTGAATAATAACGAGGACACGTGTACGATCTTTTATGAATTACGAAAGTAAACTTTACCTGTGTATTTTTGTAATAAAAATATTCTGTTATATAATTTAGTTTCTTTACATAATAGCGTTTAATGCTAATTAATTCTAAAATCTCCATAACGATCGGTTTAAGCTTAATAAATATCCATTCATAATATGTTTTGTCTATAACGATGTTTGAATATCTAACTAACTAGAGTATTAGAATCAAATAATTATGATATTTTTATTTACAGTATATATTAAATTCACAATTATTAAATTCATTAATTCATTAATTATTAAATTCACGGAGAAATCACAGCTTTATTGTAGCATGTACAAGCACAACACATAATTAACACATTTAAAGACATATAATTATATATTCGTGGAAGGACTCCACTTCTAAGCCGTAAACCTGATACTGGATAGGGGCAGGGTGAGCGAAATATTCTTCCACTCCGGGTGACAACCTGTAAATCGACGGACCATTTCTCCTTGCGAAAATAAATATATAGGTTTTTTTTTCTGTGTTTTGTAGAAAACACTTTCATAAAAAATTATAGATTTAAACATTATAAAATGAAATATTAACAAAAATCAAAAACTTATTATAGAAAGAGAGAAAAAAAAATTATGGGAAGAAGATTTTTTTTTTTTTTTCTTCAAGAAATAGAATTTAAAAACTGAAATATGACCAAAAGGAAAATAAACAGATTAACTAAATTTTTAACTAATCAACATTATTGATAAAAATGTTAAAATTTATTCCTGCAATACGCCATTTCTCTAAATAAAGAACGATGTTTTAGCAACACAAACACATTTATTTAGATGCAATGTAGTAAATCTATTTACACTTTTAATTTAATATATACTTGTAAAAAGATTAATAAATTAACATCAAAGTAAGCTAGACGAAAAAGAAATTATAGTGAATTATTTATATATTACTACTTAACTTTTAATTTGCAGATAGCAGAAAGATTTTTGTATAATATAAATTGTTAACTTCTACACCATTACAAAAATCGTGATAAAAATTACAAGAAATGGAACAGCAAGTTGCAATACAAAGAACAGGAAAAGAAATATATCTCTTAAAAAAGCAACTAATGTTATATATTAAATTGCCAAAAATGAATAAAAAACGTATTTCTTGTAATATGTTTTATGTTGCTTTCTTAGATAATAATTTTCGAAGTAAACAAGCAAATTCATTATGCAGTTATTTAATATTATATTAAGTATAGCAAATTTAAGCACACTTTTCACTTTAATTACAAAACATGATTCAAAATATAAAGAAATATAATCAGATAAATAAGAATATATTAATATAACCTTGTTAAAGCATGTGGATGCAGACCTGATAAATATTTTATACATTGTTTATTTTTAATATTTTAAAATATTTCATTTATTAAAAAATGCTATTTTTCATAAAAACAATGTAATTGTTTTTATTTAGAAATTATTTTTAAATAATTTCTAGTAAATACAAAATAGGAATAAAAAATTAAAATATCAGCAGAAACAGGTTAATAAATGAAAAAAATATTTCTCTAGTAATTTTTTAATGAACAAAAAAATAAAAGAAGAGTTAACGAAAACTAAAATTGTTAAATATTAGTATTTTAATATTAAAATAAACATGACGTTACTGAATATGTATTATATATATCTGAAGCTACAATTATGCCGTCTTGTAACAAGTACAAATTACAGGTGCAGGTTGTTAATTTTAAATAGTCGTTGAATTTCTCATAAGAATAAAAAAAAAATTTTTAAATGTTAAGAAAAACCGATTGTTAAATTGAAATAATTACTATTTTTCATTAGCATAAAAATACTAGAGAATTTTTTTCATTATTAAAAATATGTAATTATAATAATTTTAATAATTAAAGTAAACTGAATATACATCTAATAACATTAACATTATTTAAACGTATATTGTGATTAAGTAGATCATTTAAAACAGTGGGTTCTCAAACATTTTTAAGTCGGGGCACATTTAAAAACCTATATCTAATTGTAGGCAGACTATGTACAGATTTCTGACAAATAAATATCCATTACTAACTCCTCATAATTTTATATCCAGATAGTTAATTCCATAGACTGCTACTTAACAGACCGTGGTCTCAGCTACAATGGAAATTTTTTTGACAATCAAAATCAAATAGGCTTTAGTGCTCCTGGTAGCCAAGCATGGAATTTTGTGAAAACTTATTTGGCGCATTATTAGTGTTTAGCGACTTTTATGTCAAGAAAGAAGAAAGAAGAAAAAACCAAGAAAGATTAGTTGTTTGTAAAGAAATATATCTTTGAATGGGAAAAACAGACAAAAAAAAAAAAAAAAAAAGGAATAACTACATTTATTCAATTCCTTCTATTAGCTCACATTCTCCCTATATATATATATATTGCTTAAATTTGCAATCGTTCATATAAAATACTTTTATTCATCCACTCGAGTTCAAATAATTTTTTTTTAACTTGTAGTGATGGCACTTGTTGTTGTTAATACAATTTTTTTCAAATATTAATTCAATAATTAAATTTAATTAATTAATATTATTTTTTTTAGATTTAAGTTGTATACATCTACCTATAGATGGCGCCAAATAAACTTAAAAATGAATGAAAATTATTTATAAAGGACTTTCTGCAATGGAGTGAAAAAAAGTAGAAAATGACTTAATTTTTTTTTTTTTTTTTAATATTACTTGTTTTATATATATCTGGGCACATATTTCGCTGGAATTCCATGGCCGCACCGGAAATCTTGTAGTGCACATGCACTCTTTGAGAACCACTGATTTAAAACGTTGCATCTAAAGTTAAAGCTATGTCTTCTGGGAATAACTTCAATCAAGCTTTCAATTCGATAATTTCTGGATTGGAAATGAATCGATGTTTTAGTGGAAGATAAATGCAGATAATTTTGTGTTTTTATTTCAAACATTTATGCTAGTCATAACAATGCAGCAGCAAATAGAAATGCTTTTTTTTAATTCCTCTTATTAGCTCACACTCTCCCTATATATACCTTGTTCAAATTTTCAATTGGTAATAACAATTTTTTATTCATCCACTCAAGTTCAAATACATTTTTTTTAACTTGCAGTGGATGGCACTGGATGTTTATACAGTTTTTTTCAAATATTAATTCAGTCATTAAATTTAATTAATAAATTTTAGTTTTTTTTAGATTTAAGTTGCATGTATCTACCAATAGAGGGCACCAGATAAACTTACAAAAATGAATGAAAAACTATTTATAAAGGACTTGCTGCAATATAGTGAAAAAAAGTGAATTGACTAATTTTTTATTTTTTATATTATTTGATCATTAGCATAAAAGTAGTAGAGCCTTTTTTCAATATTAAAAATGTATAATTATAAGAATTTTAATAATTAAAGTAAACAGGAATATACATCTAATTACATTAACATTATTTAAAAGTACATTATGATTAAGTAGATAATTTAAAACAGTGGGTTCTCAAACATTTTGAAGTCGAGGCACATTTAAAAACCTATATCTAATTGTAGGCAGATTATGTACAAATTTCTGACAAATAAACATCCTTTACTAATTTCTCATAAATTTATATCCGATAGTTAATGAACTCAGAAGCTACAATGGAAATTTTTTTTAACAATGAAAATCAAATAGGTTTTAGTGTTCTTGGTAGCCTAGCGTGGAAGTTAGGGAAAACTTATTTGGCGTATCATTAGTGTTTGGCGACTTTTATGTGAAGAACGAAGAAAGAAAAAAAAAAAACCCAGAAAGATAAATTGTTTGTAAAGAAATATATCTTTGAATGGGACAACAGACAAAAAAAAGGAATAACTATATTTATTTTTTTTATCTGGGCACATATTTCGCTGGAATACCATCACCTGAAATCCTGTAGGGCACATGCACTGATTTAAAACGTTGCATCTAAAGTTAAAGCTATATCTTCTGGGAATAACTTCATTCAAGTTTTCGTTTCAATAATTTCTGGATTGGAAATGAATCGATGTTTTAGTGGAAGATAAAATCAGATAATATTGCGTTTCTGTTTCAAACATTTATGCTAGTCGTAGCAATGCAGCTGCAAAAGAAATACTTTTTTTTTATTATTTTTTATAATGCAGCTTGGAAAACACAGACAGCTGACTTGGATGCCTTAAGGCAAGCGCTTCACCGACGTTACTCACTTTGCATTACCCAGGGGTCGCGTGTAATTTGAAGATAAGCACGGACGCTGAGTAACAATGCCCCGCAGACGGTCTACGATCATATTAGGACCCGGAACCTACGGTTTAAAGGGGATTCGAACCACTACAAACATCCATGGCACCACCGGGACTTCAACGCGAAACCTGTAATACCGAGCGCCAGAGTGCTAGCCACTCGGCCATTCAGACCCGTATTTTTTAAAGTGTTCTTTTGTATTTTTTTAACGTTTCTTTTTTTTTTTTTTTTTAAATAATAAATACGTTCTGACTCAGTTGGTTTCCTTTTTTGGCAAAACTTTATATCGGATCGGACATCATTTCAGGTCGTTACCGAAAACAATACCCATTGGATACCCTATTATTCGTTTCATTTAAGTCAGACAAAATACTTCTCTTCTTAACATTCACTTTAAATATTCATCTGTTATTGATAGACACATCACCCAGTTTTTATTTGTGTAATAATTAGTAATGTATTTCGTAATTCTTGATGCTACATTTATGGCTCTTCTAACTTTGAATTGCACTTAAAATCATCGAAATTTCATAATATTAAAGGAAATTATAATTGAAGAATTTTGTTTGTTAACTTAAATAAGTCACTGTATTGAATCAGATAACATTTATATGTTTATTACAAAATTTTTATACACGTCAAAAATATATTTTTAAATATTCCTGAAACCTTACATAAAAAGAACTGTTCTTTTAAATTTTTCTTTTTTTTTTTTTTTTTTTTTTTTTGAAAATCAGGATAAGTCATGATAAGTGATTACTGAATCCCTTTGAAATATTAAGCATTTCAATTAAAACCGGCTTCAAATTTCTAAAATATACTTATACTTATATTTCACACTTATTTGGATAAAATAAGTATGAAATTTAAGTAGAAAAAATGTATTTAACCACATCTTGGTGGATAGTTTCCATGTGAATTATAGTTTGATAAACAACATAGTTTGTCAACATACTGAACAATAAATGGGGAATAAAATGGGCTTTGTCAACTTACCAATAACCGTATGGGAACAGTTCAATTTATATCCCTGAAATCCAAAAATAACAATAATATGCAACTCTATCAAATTTATTAATATTTCTTTTCCTATGATGAACTACGTAAATTAATTTTAGTGGTTTCATTCATAAATAAGCATAGTGACTAAATACATGTTTTATTTAATTTGTTTTTAGTTCATGTTATTTTTAAAATAAATGAATTTCTCTCTGAACCTCATATCATTAATTTTTCCTTCATTTCATCTGGAAGTAAAAGTAGTTTCAATTTCCTTTTTTACAATACTGCTTCCATTTATTTAAGATTTAATTTATTTCCGTTAAAGCATAGCTGTTCGTAACAGTTTTAATTTGAATTTCTCATTCGAGAAGCTTTATTTTTCGCGATGCTATGAATCAAATAAATTCGGTTTTGTGACTTTTTAATACATCCTCTTCATAATTCATGAAAGGAGTTCTAATTTTGCATATGTATGCGCGCATTTATTTACATGCACACATTTCATTTCTTAAGAATAAGGAATGACGTATAAGTAAGAAATATAAATAAAGTAAACACGAATCACCTATATACCTAATTATTATTTTTTTTTCTGTGTTTTTACAAATTTGATTAATCATTTCAGAAGAAAATTTTCTTCTAGAATTAGAATTCTCTTCTATATTTTTCGAATTTAAATAAACAGTAAAAAATAATTTATTTTGCTTTTCTGAAATTTTTAATTATACTTATAACCTTCATACAAATAATAATTTTTTTTTTTATATTCTTTAACTACTTTTCTGAAAAATTTGAAATCAGAATTGCATTAGATTCAATACCAACAATAATAAGACAACTAAAACAAGTAAAAATAATTTATTAGAAAACTTAATTTGAATTGGAGATTCAATTTTAGTATGTGTATTTATTTTTATTTATAATCATGCCCGTAGGAAAAAAAAATTAATGAAGCAGTGAGCTTTATTTTAAAATAAGATTTTAATGTAATTCTTTTAGAGTATCAAAGGGTTCATTATGTTATTTAAAAATGATAAGCGACTTTCAGTTATTCATTTCCACTAGATGTTTTAATTAGATTTAATTTCATAAGATGAAGATGATTTTGAAGACGAGAAGAAAAAAAAAAAAGATCTTCCAAGGTAGTCTCTAAAAAAAAAATGTTTAGCCACTATAACAGATATTATACATCATTTTTTCAAAAGGATTTAAATTGTCACACAAGTTCAAATGCAAGATGAAGTGTCATTGATGTCATGATGTGTCATTGATGATGAAGTGTCATTGATGATATCATTGACAATTAGTTGCTGAACGAAACAGGAAAAGACAAACGTCGTTGGATATCTTTACAAAAAAGGTAAAAATATCAAATAAAGAATTTTCCTCAGCATAGATATAAATACTTTACTCGATACTTTTTTTAAATTTTAATGATTGTATTATAAAAAAAAAAAAATGATATTTCCAACAAATAAGTGTATACTAGTAATTAGAGAGTTTTTGAATACCGTTTTTTTTTTTTTATTTTTTACAGTATCATCCATTTCGATATTTTTTTTTTTTTTCCTTTCCTAGCGCACATGCTCCTCGGAAAACATTGCATTACTGCGCATGCATATAGGGAACCTTGTTCTAATGCGCATGCGATTAGAAAACATTTTGATAACGTATGTATGAAACTAACAAGAAGACAAAGCAATGAAACGACGTGAAAAAAGACAAACTATGAACGAAATTAAACCTTAAAAAAATTAAACCTTTAAAAATTAGTATAGGATATTGTACCTAACGGATATCAACAGCTGCTCATCTACAGCAAATAATGACGAGCACACATGTACGATCTTCTATGAATTACAAAAGTAAACTTTCTTGTGTATTTTTGTATTAAAATCATACTATTATGTAGTTCAGTTTCTTTATATAACTGTATTTAATGCTAATGAATTCTAAAATACCCACGGTGATGTGTTTGACCTTAATAAATTTCCAATCATATAGCATAATAAGTTTTGTCTATCATGATATTTGAATATATAACTAATTACAGTATTACATTCCCATAATTATGATGTTTTTATTATATAATATATTGTACAGGTTGGGCAACCAGATTTTAACTGGATATGGTTAGATTGTGATACTTTACACACATGTTGCAGTACTATCTATAGCTGCATTATCTTCAATATATTTCTATGCATAAAAATATCGAAAAGGCTATTCAAAAATATACAAAAATTATAAAATATATATTTAGCACTTATTTAAATGATATGAAAATACTTTTCAAATGTGATTTTGAACTGAAGAATTTTTTAATCAATGCAAAATGTCGAATTATAAAATTTTAAAGGTTTAAATTATTTACATAGTTTTGTTGTTGAGAAATTATAATTGGTTCACTCAAGTTAATTTTAAAATGTAACTAAAATAATGTTTATAAGTTGTAAAATATAATTAAATTATTTTAACATTTAACCAAATAATACGTATATATTAATAATAAGTTAGTTAATAACTGATTTTAAACGAATATATATTAAGTATGGAGTGTGAGGGTTGGGAAATCCGATGTAACTGGGTGTGGTTGAAATACTCAAGGCTCAGGTTGGAAAACTCCTAGCTTTATGCACACATGCACAAGTACAACACGAATACAATATTTAACTCATTTAAAGACAGATAATTAAAGATTCGGGGAAGGACTCCGCTACTAAACTGAAAACCCGATACTCGGATACGCACAGGGTGCGCGAAATATACTTCCTCTCTGGGTGAGAGCTGTAAACCAACTGACCCTTTCTCCAGATCACCACAAAAGGCGCTCTTACCAGTGCGTAGGAGGAATCGTGGTTGCAAAATTGATTTGGAAATATTAAAATACTGCCCGCTTGAATAATATTCAAAACTCAAGAATAATTATGTTACTCATGTATAGTTTAAGCTGTATAAAAGAAGTTTTGTGTCAATTTACTTTGTAGGAAAATTCACTCTTTCCTCAATTTTTTTAAGTAAAAAAAATGGCAGTGAGAAAAACAATTAAAAATTGAAAAATATATTAAGTCATATTCCTTAAAAGACCTTAGGGAGTAAAAAATATGTATTAGTTTTAAAATGGTGCATTAAATGATATAACGACTGTAACGATTATATTCATTTTGGGTTGGATTCAGATTTAGTCAAATAATAACATGATACAGATGCATCACCAAATAATCATGTGTAAAAAATACTCGTTTGCTAACAACTAGATCGTTTACTATGAACATGTCAACACAAAACTAATACAAATATCGTTATTCATTAAAAAGATGTATGCATTTTAGATATTTATTTTTGTGCAACTTCTTAAAAGTTTGATTACATTAGTTGATATTAGCATATAATTTAATGCCAGTTTCATAGATTTAAACAAATCATATTATAAATATCACAATTACGCATACAAATAAATTCAGTTCTTATATTCAGTGTTTTTAAGTTGACAAAAAGAGAAAAGAAAAAGACTACATGAAGGAAAATATTCTAAATTTTGATATATTTATTTGTCAAATCAGAATGCGTATAAAATAATCTATAATACAAGAATCTATAACATCTGGTATTATGTGATTTATTAAATTATGTTTTATGAAATTTAATAAATTTCAGTTTATTGCAAGAACGCGTAAAGAATATTAAGTAAACAAGTAAAAGCAACTTGGATAATAACATAGTACAACAGAAAAAAATCTTCGATTATTTAATGCATACGAAAATATACTGGGGTAAGGTTTTTTTTTGTATTTTTTGTAGAAACCATTTCTTAAAAAATTATAGATTTAAACATTATAAAATGAAATATTAACAGAAGTCAAAAACTCAATATAGAAGAGAGAAAAACTTATGGGAAGAAGATTTTTTTCTTCAAGAAATAGAATTAAAAACTTAATTAATAATCTGAATTATTGATAAAAACCTGAATTATTGATAAAAATGTTAAAAATTGAGTCCTGAAATATGCAATTTCTCTAAATAAAAACGATGTTTCAGCAACACAAACACATTTATTTAGAAGCAATGTAGTAAATCTATCTACATTTTTAATTTAATATATACTTGTACAAAAAAATTAAATAAATTCACATGAAACTTGCTAGGGAAAATAAATTCCAATTAATTATTTATATATTGCTACTTAACTCCTAATTTGCATCATTGCAGATAGCAAAAAGTTTTTATATAATAAAAAATAATTAACTTTTACATCATTACAAAAAAAATCTTGATAAAAATTACAAGAAATGGAACAGAAAATTGTAATACAAATAAAAGAAAAGTAAATATAAAAATAATCCAAATATCTTTTGAAAAAGTAACTAATATTAAAGAAGAAAATGCTAAAAATTAATAAAAATATATTTCTTTTAATATGCTTTATATGTTGTTTTTCTTAAATAATAAATTTCAAAGCGAATTCATTATTAAGATATTTTTACAGTAAGTTTAGCAAATCTTAGTACATTTCAATTTATTACAAAACATGATTTAAAATTTAAAAAGATCTAATCTGATGAATAATTTTATACTAATACTTAAATGCAGAATTGATAAATGTTTTAAATATTATTTATTTTTAATATTTAAAATATTTCATTTATAATTAAATGCTAATTTTTCATAAAAACAAGTACAATTTACAGATTGTTTTTAAACAATCCCAGCAAATAAAAAATAGGATTAAAAAATTAAAATATCAGCAGAAGCATGTTAATAAATGAAAATATTTCTATAGTCCTTTTAATCTACATAAAAATAAAAGAATTAACAAAATTAAAAATCTTTAAATATTAGAAAAATAAATTTATGACATTGTTAAATATGTATTACATATATCTGAAGCTAATCATACAGCATTTTTGGCAACAAGTACAACGAAATAGTACAAATTATTAATTTTAAATAATATTTGAATTTCACAAATAGGAATAAAAGTATTTGAAATGGCAGGAAAACAGATTTTTGCATTGAAAATATTAGTATTTTTCACTAGTATAGAAGTAGTAGAGAGTTTTTTAATTATTAAAAAAATTATAAAAATTTTAATATTTAAAGAAAACATGAATATACTTCTAATTGCATTAACACATTTAAAACTACACTATTTTTAAAAAAATTGCATTATTATTAAGCAGATTATAATAAGCAATAATTATTAAGTAGATTAACAGTAGTTCTCAAACTTTTTGAAATCGGGGTGCATTTAAAAACCTACAAATAGTTGTAGGCATACGATGTACAAATTTCTGACAGATAAGCATTAGCTACTAACGCTATACTATACGTTTTATATCCAGATGATAAATTCCACAGAAAACAAAGACAGCGGTCTAAGAGACTACAATGGAATTTTTTGTAACACTGAAAATCACATAGGCTCTAGTGTTCCTTGCTGCCAATCATGGAAGTTACAGCAGCTTGTTTTACGGAAACCTTTTGGCGCATCATTAGTGTTTGGCGACTTTTTATGTGAAGAAAGCAGAAAGGAAACAAAAAAAAAAAAAACTTAGAAAGAAATGGTTGTTTATAAAGAAACTATCTTTTGAATGAGAAGAAAAAAAAAAAGAGTTAACTATATTTATTTTTTATATCTGGTTTTCTTTGGAATATCACTCCGCACCACCTGAAAATCTTGCACATGCACCCATAGAGAATCAGTGATTTAAAAAGCATTATATATAATTAAAGTTAAAGCTATGTCTTCAGGGAATAACTTTTTATATACTATAAATTATTCAATTTCTGGGCGTTTCATTTTCACGACTTCTAACATTTTTTGACGCACTGAAGTTCCCGAACAGTGCAACACACTATCAAGACAGGAACATGATTATT
>BPLR01020425.1:0-23726 GCA_021605095.1 Caerostris extrusa | reverse complement strand
GTTGTGAGTTCTTCAACCCATCCACACCCAGCTCCAGCTGCACAAACAAACAAACGGACATTTACTACAATATATATATTTTTTGTGTGTTAGGTGTTGTAGTTGTGCAGTGCTATCTTAGCAAATTTTAATAAATATGGCTTAAATATCGTGTTATTAATTTAAACCAAATAATTCAGTTTCTACTATGAAACAGCACTGAATCCAGATACACTCATATCTGGCCCTAATCTGTACTCATTACATTATGAAATTATGTTTTTAAAAATATTTTCAAGATTCATCTGTCTTTATCAGCATGTCAATAATCACAAACATTATAATAAAACATTATAAATAATTTTCAAAAGGATTTATTCAGAAATCTTGATGTAAAAAAAAAAAAAGTTGAAATAGTTTCAATTTATATTCTTAGAATTTAATTTATTATATATGGTACATTGAATGAAATTACGATAAAATTTCAATTTCTTCTATAATTAAATAAAACTATATATTTTTTAAATTATACTAACTGTGAAAATATAATTGAATATTCTGAAATTACATTAATTAAAATATATTTCGTTTCAAAAATAACTGTAGTATATTTTTGTAAATAATTGATTGAAAAAAATTTAAAAAAATTTTTTTTTGTTGTTGTTAGAAATATTCTTAAAGTTAAAATGGTAATAAATTTTGTGTTCGTGATTATCTTTTAATTATTTTTTTTTTTTTTCTGATACTGTTCGGAGAAAATTTATTTCTTTTACAATAGTCTTTTCTGACTTTTCTTTACAGATATTTTAAACTAAATTCACCCAAGTAAAAATATATACAGTGACTCAGAAATGTTTTGTACATTTTAAAATTTATAGAATAGGTTCTATAGCGTGGAATATAATTTGAATATAAAATCCGATATTTTTTTCTCATCATCTTCATGTGATTTTGAATAATGTAGAATTTTAACAAAATATTGATCATTTTCCTTTCATAAAAATGAAAATGCAATGCAGAGAAAGAATATGTCACAAAAGTAATGATACACCAAAAATATTTTCGGGTCAATTCTTCAATAAAAATTTGATCTGTCGCTTTTATTTATGTTTATATTTTGGAGACATTTTACAAAAATGTATAGCTTTAATCTTTGGTTACGTATTTTGTTATATTCAATTTATTGTTTAAAAACAGCCGGAAATAGACAACAAATAGTATTTGAAAATTAATAATTTTCGGTCGTAGTAATGGTATAACAGAGCCTGATTGCCGAGTGACTAGAGCTCGATGCCACAGGTTTCGGGTTCAAGTCTCGGCGATTCAATCAATATTTGTAGTGGTTTGGAATCTACTTTAAACCGTAGATCTCGATCTAATATGACTGCAGAGCGTTGGTCGTAGGATGACAACTCTACTCTGTAGATGTTCAGCATCACGGAGCCAAGTCAGACTTCTATCTACGGGTGCTCCATCACAACAGAAGCTGTCCTCCCCTTTCCCTTGTAAAAATAAAACATCTCTTCTCTCGAAATCGACCAGTAGGTAGACGGACTTGGCCCACCATGGGGCTGTTGCGCCACTGATGCTGATGCTGATGAGTAATATTATATCAGATATAGTCCTTAATAGTAGTAGTATAATATAGGTAGGTATAGTTCTTAATTTTTATATGTATCCTGTCCTACATTTGCAGAATGTGATAAAAATCTTTAAAGAAGTAAATTTTTTATGACAGAGTAATAAAAATTAACTCAATGTGACTAGAGAAAATTTGTGAAAACTCAGTGTTTAAATGCTTTAATAATTTCTACATAACTTTTATGTTTAAATGCTTTTTTCTTCCTTACCTAAAAAATCCTACCTTTTAAATATTCATATGAACTGAATGTATATATGAATATCATAATCATACATGAATTTCTATAAATGAATGATAGGTTATTTTCTACAACAGCTATAAATTCTAATAATTTAAATTTTATTCAGTGTTTTAACAAATACAGATTTCAATTCAAAATAATTTAACTATCAAATATATGTACGAACCTTCTGGTATAATAAATCTTATATTTTGAGTTATAACCCTCATTGTACGATGAAATCAATAAATATGAATTTTAAATTATTATTTAAATATAAATATCAAGATTTGGGAATGCGTGATATTCTTGAAGCATAGAATTATGCACGAGTTTTCATATTTCTTGTTATTAGGCAAAATCAGCGAGATTTCCGTTGTCATAGTCGATTTGAAATAATATCTTCTTTTGCATAATGATGATGACCACAAAATCAGAGGGCATCACCATTTCTCTTGTCATAAAAGACAATGCCTTTCGGTAGTTCAATATCTCACCGCTGTAACTACGAATTTACATATCAGCGTTAAGAACATAGAAATATTTTGAATTTTCAGATAAAACCCACTATAACCGAATAAATCTATATATTCTATTAAATTATATCAATTTTTCTTAAAAGAAAGATATTTAATAAAAAATAACAAGCAAAATGTTTGTGGTAACATCTAGATTTTGACTACTATTTTTCTCCTTTATTAAAGCCATGTTGTCACGGAAGGACCAGATATAATAATAGGATAAAAATGGAAATGCATTCTTACAGGAAGATTTTTAGGAATATTTACCTTGCATATATATGTTGCAAGAAATATAGAAAACTCAAGCAGGATGAAGATGCAACACATTCGGCCATTTAATGCATCGAATGCCAATTTTTACTGTAGCTCATATTACCAGAGGGTATTAAACCATCAGCTTCTTTTATATTAATTTTTGTACAAAGTATCATTGGATACCTAGCAAGACTGGCTATAAAGGGAAACAATTAATTAACTAAAAGAACTTTAAAAAAAAGTGTTAAAATACACTCATGTCCATAAATTAATGATAATTCAGAATCACACAGAAATTGAACTCTAAAATAAAATTTCACCTGTAGAATTATCACACATATCTTGAAAAAGAATATGCAAATTACAGGAAAACACCAGATGGCGCTGATAGTACGTCACAATGACGAGAGTGTAAGAGAGCGGTATATAAGGAATGGTGGCAAAGAAGTAAAATTGTTCACAAGCGCTTTAAAAGCCTTTCAGTGCAATAACCGCATATTTATGGCACAAAGGAAGCATTTGGATGATTTTTACGTGATAGAATTATCGGACGACTGGAATGTGGACGTACCCAGCTGGAAGTATCCGAGGAACTTGGAATCGCCCAGAGTGTTATCTCAGACTTTCTCAACGATTCCGAGATGATGAATGGTCACAGGTCGCCCCCGAGTTACAACGCCGAATGAGGACCTGTATTTAGCAGTTACTGCCAAAAGAAACAGACATAGCACAGCATCAGACCTGTCTCGTCAGCTCTCTTCAGCTACCGGTACGACAGTTTCAAGGCAGACCGTGTACAGACGCTTAGGGCACATTGGTCTATATGTTCGTAGGCCTGTCAGATGTGTTCCACTTAACGCAACTCACTGTCGCCTGCGATTAACCTGGTGTAGAGAGCATGCATTGTGGACACCGCAACAGTGGTCTTGTGTGATGTTTTCCGACGAGTCCAGGTTTAGTTTGCAGTCTGATTCTCGCCGGACTTTCATATGGAGAGCGCCAGGTACCCGTCATTAACACCATGGTGGTGCAGGATGGCAGAACACCTGCATGTTCAGAACATGACACCACATTATCGGTGGTGCATGTACGTTTGTTTCGGTGGGCCATGGGCGCTGAATTTCTGGACAACGCCCGTCCTCACCGTGCAAACATTGTATTCTTGGCACCCGTCCAGAATACTCGGACTTGAACCATGTGTGGGATATGCTTGGCCGACGAATCCCACCTGTCAAACCGGAACTTCGGAGGGCATTGCTTGATGAGTGGTGTAATATTCCCCAAGATCAGATTGATAATTTGATACTCAGCATGCCTAGGCGTTGTAAGGCCTGTATTGCATCGTCCGGGAGACATACTCCATATTAACCATCATACTAACCATGTTATACTGTTTTTTGTAAATAGGTACTTTTTGAAATTTGCCCCAGGGAGTAAAAATCGCAATTTTATTAATTATGTCAAACATATAGCATTTTTTTGCTCTTTACCTTTTGTTTAATAAATAGACTTTACAAATAAGTCAAATTTGTTTTGCTTCTGTCTCTTTCTTTGCCTGAACTTCATTATCCTTAATTTATGGACATGAGTGTAATATAGTTTGATCAGTTAACACTGTACATTACAATATATACACGTAAATGCATTCCTTAATTACATATTCGTCAAAATGCATTATACTAGAATTACATTTATTTATTTCACTAAACACTATTTTAGATAATATAAATTTATTTTGGCATAATATCATTGGATGCCTAGTAGGGTTAACTATAAAAGGAAACAATTATTTTTATTAAAAGAAATTTGTCCATTTTGTAAATATTAAAATAATATATTTTGTTAATTCATATATCAGTTAAGACTGCACATTACAATATACACATATGAATGCATTATTTAATTACATCTTCTTAAATGCATTATACTAGAATTACGTTTATTTATTTCACTGAATACACTTTTAGGTAAAATAAATTCATTTTCATTTGGACACAGTATCATTGGATGCCCCGTAAGGCTGGCTATAAAGGGAAACAACTGTTTCATAAAAAGAACTTAATAAATGTCGAAAGTATTAAAATAATATAGTTTGATGATTATTTATCAGTTAACACTGTACATTACAATATAAACACGTAAATGCATTACTTAATTGGATCTTCTTAAAGAGCAATATACTAGAATTACTTTTATTTACGACTTTAGATAAAAAAAAATTCATTTTTATTTCTACACAGTATCGTTGAATATTGAAATAATATATTTCGATAATTTATATTCCAGTTAACATTGTACGTTACAATATACACGCGTAAATAAATGACTTATTTACATCTCCTTAAACTGCATTATACTAGAATTACATTTATTTATTTCATGAATTCAGTTTTAGATAAAAAAAAATTATTTTCATGATTGCATAGTTTATTTTCTATATATATATATATATATATATATAATAATAAGACTAGGAATTCTATAAAAAATAAAACTGAAAAATTTAAAAGATACAAGTTTTAATGCATGGTGAATGTTTCAAAATTTTCTAAATAAAATATAATCGTCAATAAAACAGGTTGAGCTTGATAAACAGTATAAAAGTCTCAAATGTTGACATTGTAGTAAAAATAAGTGAAGTTAAATAAACATAAAATGTAAATATGCATAGATTTCATTTGAATATACGTCACAAAGTTAATATTTACTGTTTAATATGCATGACTATGTACATATATATATATATATTTAAAAATTTAATTTTTTTAAGTAGCATTACTTGTTTATTTTTGTTTTAATAATTGCAAATTGTAAAACAAGCAATTTTTCATAATTTTCTGACTAAATTTCGTGCCATAAAACATTAATTCATCTATAGTCTATTTTATAAAAGTTAAAGCTATTAGCATAAAAGTTATAAAATTTAACTCATGTTATAAATGTTAACACAATCTAAAAATTTTAATTGATACAAATGTTGACAATATATATATATATGTATATAAAAATATTTTATACATATAGTATATATTAAAAATTATATTATTATATATTATTTTATATAAATGATGGAAAAATTATTTCTTTTCCGTCATTTATATGAGAATGACGTATGTATTGATGGTTATCCCATTTTGTTTTTATATTTTTAAATTTATATAGAGAGTTGCATATCATTTTGAAAATAATTATTAGTACCTATAAAGTTCACAATAATTATAACTTTCAATCCAAAATGCAAAATGTTCTATTTGTAAATATTTATTTTTTTTTTCAAAATTATTTAAGGTTATTTGTTTTTAATATATGTTGAGTTCCTCTTAAGAGTTGTAACTAAAGTAAATACACTATTGCTTAAAGTCTGTATGTTAGCATTTCGCTATTATTTTGAAAAATTGGAATATAGTCTAAATTTTGATGTCAGATAGATGTATAGCGAATTTTCATTAATAATATTTTAATAGAAGCAAAATGGTAGTATGAATTTAAAACTGTAATAACGAAATAACGTTTAATTAAATGAACTTAATGTTTTGGGAAATGTTTGTTTGTTTTTTTTTTTTTTTTTTTTAAGATTTCGACGAACAATGAACTAGCCTAAATATTCACAATTTTATAATCAGCAAGAATGCTTGATGTTCGTATAAATTTTAAAATTCTGCGTTAAACAAAGGATTATCTTTGTATTGCGACTAGAGTTCATAATTTGATGGAAAAATTGTGAATGTTTCCGCAATTTAGATTACATCATTGAAAACTCATAACGTTGTGCAATACATATAATTTAAAGGCTCGATAATTCATACATTTACATATTCTAATCAGATTTTTACTTTATTCCGAAACAAATCTTCATTCTTAAACTAATATGTCAGGTAAGTGTTATTATCTTATCTAACGGTGCAGTCTTATTACCTTAAGATAATACTTTTATATTTCACAGAATTTGAGGAATTATTAATAAACTTTTAATTAAATTATAAGATAAGAATTTAATGAGTTTATATTAAGAATTACAATCTATAAAACATAATTAGAAATCAGATGAAAAGTGTCTCAACAATGTTACGAAATTAATAATAATGCCATTTTGAAATACTTCAATTTTTATAATCTGCATAAGTACCATCTCTCATAAACAGACTATGATTAACAAAGGATTTCAACTGGATAGAGAAATGGGCACTCATAACTGATGAGAAAATTGCATAATCCTCTACAATCAAATTACGACATAGAAAACTCATAACAGTGCAATGTTAAATATTTCAGGACTGAGCAATTCCAGCCTGAATTTGCATATTTCCAATTACGTTTTCCTTCATTCCAACGACTAGTCTTCACGCTTAAAGCCTACCCTCACCATTTCCAAAGCATCTCCTTCCACAAAGATCTTTGGATTCCAAACCTCCTCAGATTGTCAATTCCGTCATCCCAGAAATTGCAATTATTATTATTATTATTATTACTGTGACGCGCTTCTGTTTTGGGCGAAACAATTTGCAATTTCCGGCCAGCAATCAAGATGAATCATCTCAGCCAAGAAAGCCCCATTCGTTCACGATTCAATACAAGGCAATTTTCATTTCAAATTAGTAGATCATATTCGCGCTCTGTGGATTTCTCCTGCCTTGAAATAAATTGCTGGTGGTCAACGTATATGACGAAGCTGATACGCTGATGGGAAATGATGGTTCCATTCAGGGGTTTAATCTGATATCGTAGTTTCATACTCAGATTGGTTATCTTAGATTTCATTTCCAATTTATTCCTTTAAACTTCCGTTAATGGATTAGGATAATGGTGAGCTCTTGTACTTAAGGTAGAGATGATTGGAAAGCTGACCGCACCGCTTTCGGAAATAAATTAGTGCTTGCAATCACGTGTGTAATGGATAAGGTATACAGTGGTATTAACTTGATGTATTGTACATAAAATTATCCGGTTAGTAATATGTTGTTTTATGCATGAAATGAATTACATGTTATATATTATAAATTTAATTTTTATATAAATTTAATTTTTAAACACAGCAAAATTTAAAAACGAATTGATAAAACATCAGCACCGAATAAAAGAAAAAGTTAATATAATAATAAAATGTGCATACTTTTCCGGTAATATTATTGTATGGAAAAGAATTTCATTAAAAAGAATTAGATTTGACAATATCAAATATGATTTTTATCGATAGTGATTTTTATGATATAAATTTTTTATTCATTAATTACTTAGTGGAAAAATATGTAAAAAAGAATTAATTTTGATAAATAAATTTTATCATGACATTTACTATTAAAATACTACTAAAAATGTCTTTTAAAAGTATTTTTAAATAATAAATTCTCGTAATAAAATTACACTCAGTTCATAAATTTTTGCTGAATTTCTATTTCTATAAAAAGTTTTTCATTCTATAATCGTTTACATTATAATATTTGTTTACATTTTACTATTATATTAAAACTTCTTTTTATATTATATTATTAATATTATAACAAAATTAAGTTAAACAAAAAAAAAAAACTTAAAAAATATTTTTAAGTAAGAAGACAAATAGTTTATAATGTAAAAACTATACTAAATTTTTGTTGATGTTTTAATAATTATCCTTTCAACTTTTACAAATGAATGACATAATTTTAATAAAAACAGATCTTCAGCCAGTCAAGCTGAAGATATGATGTTATTAATTTTTTCCATTGTTTAATTTTTTTCTGATGCTAGAAATTCAAGTGATAAATGTTAGAAAATATTAAAAATAAAGAAATTATATTTAAACATGGCACATTGTTGTAATTTAAAATGTAACAGTATTATAAATTAATGATAATTTATATTAAATGTTTTTAAATACTAAGTAACGTAAGTCATGGAAATATATTTTTTTACCAAAAATAATTTTCCTTAAAAATTTCGTCCTTGACTTTTTACTTGACATTGTACAGTTCATTTTTAAGCTTTTCTAACATAATTAAAAATATATTATTTTTAAGTTATATTAAAATATTTTATTTTAATTCACGATAAAACTTTATTGTTGAAGATATTTTTCATTCTTTTCACATAGATAATAATATTTAAAGTAACTTTAGTTTTAATATACTTGCACACAAGTTCAATAAATCATATTTTTTTATTAATTTTTTTGCTTCCAATATAAGATATGGAATTGTTAAACTCTTTGAATTTACAAAATGTGAATTCATCTATTTGTGACTTAGTTAGCAAAAAGTATAACAAACATCATGCTCGTCCTTTTGAGATTCTAAGTTAAGCAAAACTTTAGCATTTCCTCTCCTTTCATTAAAAATTCCCAAGACGCGTAATGATGATGAGCCTGGAAGTAGAAACCATCGGCATCACTTTTATAGAAAACAGCTACCGCTTATCCATGGATACTCAATTTACCATAGAGATACAGTGTATCAATTTTCTATCCTCAGAAGTGACGCCAGGCTTAGACCATGGCGTTTATTTTTCAGGTTTGGAACAACAGAACCCATTTCTTCATTTCCAGTTCAACTGGCTTAATCCAATTTAGCAAATTACTGCTATACTATCAATACAATGACAACTCCTGGCTGCTGTAAATCTTATCCAGAAGTCTACCATGGCAAAAAAACACATAGCAGTTTTATACTCTTTAATTTTGCAACACTTTTATTCCTCTATTTCTGATTCAGTTTATAGCTAAAGAATTACAAAGTTCAAGCTCTTCCTTTTCAGATTCATTTTAAGTTAAGCAAAACTTCAACATTTAATCTCCTATCTTTAAAAATTCCCAAGACACGTAATGATGATGAGCCTTGAATTAAAAACCATCGACATCACTTTTACAGAAAAACAGCTACCGCTCATCCATGGATACTCAATTTACCATAGAGATAGAGTGTATCAATTTTCTATCCCCATAAGTGACGCAAGTCCTATACCATGGCATTTATTTTTCTAGCTTTAAACATCAGATCCATCTGTTTCATTTCCTGTTCAACTGACTTAAGTCCAATTTAGCAAATTACTGCTATACCATCAATACAATGACAACTCATGACATACTGCAAGTCTGCTGCAGAAGTCTACCATGGCAAAAATCTGCATACTCTGACTCATGCCATTGGTGGCCGAAACGGTCCAAATACCAATAGCTCGTTTATCCCTGGGCGAAATGAAACAACGAAATGGGTTGGTCATCAAGTGGAAGGGGTTTTAAAACGGGTGAAATGGATATACTATAATTCTTCCTTGGGCCCGTAATTCCCTCTTTTAGTTTTGCTTCTGCCGTTTCTAAAAGGTGGGGTGTGTGCTCGAGTCATAAATAGAAAAGCGATACGGTTCTTTTAAATCGAAGTAAAAGGAGCTTTAAATTAAGGCTGTTAGGATGATCCAGCCTTATTTGCATAAGTCGAAATTCGAGAAGTGAAATAATGTGTCGTTTTTATTATGGGGCACAGCACTTTGCGTAAATTACCAGTAATTGGATTCTGGATGTTGTAAACATGGCATTAGACATGTTTTGCCTGAATTTTTGAGGATTTTAGTACATTTGCAGATAATTGTAGATATTCCATTGTATAAGATGAAATCCTAAATTAGTGGGGAAAAAATGTATGTTTAACTTACTTAGGCTGTTTTCCCTATTATTATTAATGTCTATAAAATATTAAGAACGTAATCAATTAGAGACTGAAAAAAAATTTTAAGTACAGATAATTAAGGGACAAATGATGGTACCGAAATTATATTATGTTACTGATAATAATTCATAACAATTCCGCTCTGAAATTTTTTGCATAATTTCTATGTTTTTGAATAATAACCTTTTAAATCACTACTTTTAATTTTCTCATAATTTCTGTAATCTCCAATAGTTACTAAACAGTTTTGAGAGAAAAAATCCAGCTAAATTTTTATTTACTCGTTCCTTATTTTTAAAGTAACAATTCAAATCGGAATGTTGAATATATATTTAAGTCTTTTATTATTTCAGAAAATAGAATTTGCTAAAAACAAAATGAATATTATGGAATATATATTATATTTTTATAATATAAACTAAATATATCTTTAATCTAGCACAATATTTTTGAATAACCTCAAACAGCAACATTTAAAAAAAAAAAAATTAAGTTATATTTTTTCAAACAAATTTGAAATTTCAATCTACTCTACAGAAAAGGATTTAATTAAAGAATGATTAGCTGAATGATGAATATAATCAAATATTATTAAGTATACTTAATTATTATTATTGCTATTAATTATATTAAATATAATAAAATATTATTAAGTATACTTAAATATGATGAAATATTGTTAAGTATACTGCTAAATTTTCTTTTCACCTGCTTTGTTTCGCCTTTTATCGCTTTTAAAAATTGAAATTAATCAAAAATAATTATTATTAAATTATTTTTTTCTATTCAACGACATAGTTGAATACTTTCTTGAACTTTTTTTCCAAAGTTTATTCTAGTAATAATAATCAATCAAACTAAATCCATGGTTTTCATTTTTCAAATGTTACATGGCTATTAATAACTGTTTCCTGTTCTCAGACCTCAAGAGGATGCTCGCTGGACAGAAATTTCGCGTCGATGAAGAGGTAATCGTCTAAACCAGGGGTCGGCAACCTTTTTGAGTCGGAAGAGCCAAAAATGGCAATTTACAAAATTTCAAAGTTTTTAAAGAGCCACAAAATTTTTTTTTCTTGCCAACAATAAATAACAGGTGAGCTGAAAAGTTCATAGGCTGACACATAGATGGCGCTACTAGTATTAAATGCATATGATTTTTAGTTAGCCCTAACCTTCAAAAGACACGTGTATAAATTTGATAGCTGTTGCGCTATTAGTATGTGAGTTATAGCATTTTTAATGAAGTTATAGCATTTTTAGTGTTCATCACGTGCAGTCTTCTCGGCTGACTGTCGATTGGACTCCGGTGTGAAATGATGGAGCCATGTTTCATCCATTGTCACATATCGACGCGCAAAAATTCGGGTTTATTACGATTGAACAGCTTCAAACACTGCTTAGAATCCTCAATTGGTTGTTGTCTTTGGACGATTGTGAGCTCGCGCGGCACCCTCTTTGAACAGAGCTTTCGCATATCCAAATATTCATTCACGATATGTCCAACACGTTCCTTTGATATCTTTAGGGTCTCAGCTATCTCAATCCACTTCACTTTACGGTTATCAGAAATTGTTTTGTGGACTTTTTTTTTATGTTTTCGTCGATAACAGCCTCTTTGGGGCGTCCACTGCGTGCATCGTCCTCGGTGCTCATTTCGCCTCGTTTAAATTTAGCAAACCACTTCTCTACGGTTGATTTTCCTGGTGCAAAGTGCGAATAATGTTTATCAAGCCAAGCCTTGGCTTCAATAGTATTTTTTTTTTCGCCAAAAAGCAATGCTTTATTAACACATGAAATTCCTTTTTATCCATTTTTCAAACTAACAAAAGTTGCTCCACTAAAAATGCTATAACTCACATACTAATAGTGCAACAGCTGTCAAATTTATACACGTGCCTTTTGAAGGTTAGGGCTAACTAAAAATCATATGGATTTAATACTAGTAGAGCCGATTTAATAATACTAGCCCACCTGTTAGTACTCGCATAAATAAAGTTTTTGATAAAAAAAAAAAACTAATCTATTTATTCATAAGAAAACATATCTATTTATTCATCATATCATTTTATTTATTCATTATTAGATAATTACTTATTATTTAAGTAAAAAATTAAAACAATTAAACATTTACTTACAACACTAACTTGTACTTCAATAACAAACAATTGAACAAACAAATTCAATGGGAGCGATGGCTTTGCATGGTTATTCAAGTAGAAAATTTAAACTTTACTAAACAATGTAATTTGTACTTAAAATAAAAAAAAAAATAACATACATTTCAGCAAACAAATTCAATGGGAGCATTGGCTTTGCATGGTTTTAGAAAGTTTGGATAAATTTTCATAACTTGTTGCTTTAACGACTCTAAACTCTTAACACGACTCTAAATTTTCATTTGTTAGTTGGCTTCTTACTTTACTTTTAATTATATTCATGCAAGAGAACGCTTGCTCGCACGAATATGTCGATTGAAGATAGTCAGCACTCCAAATGCCAACTTCTTCACCTCACTGTAGCAATCTGGAAGACTATTCCATGCGTCGAATATAAGTGCCTCAACTCGCGGCATTTCTTTTAAAGTTGTCCACTTTTTGTTGCGTTACGTACATACATTTCTGGACCTCCAACTCTTCAACTTGCTTTTCAACTCTGTAAATTTTCACTCCACAAAGCTTTACTTTTTAAATCGATCAATTGCATTTCTAGAGATCCAGTATCAATTTCCAAATGGCTCAATGTGGATTTCGTTACTATTTGTGTTGAGAGGATTTACTATGAATGCTAGAGTGGTTTTGTTGGTTTTAATTGCTCAAGTCTATCAGCAAATTCATCTTTAATTTTTTTTATAACTGTGCTGAAGTACCTCATGCCAACAGTTGCACTAGTTTTTATCACGATATTGCTTTAGAAATTGAAAATGAAGTAATATACCGCTCTGAATATCTTCTGCAAAAGAATTAATTTTCTTCAAAACAAATCAATTCTTCTACCAAAACATAGTCTGGGTTTCCCTTTCCTTGCAGTTTTAGATTCAGCTCATTTAATTTCGCTGTGATATCCACCATAAAGTAAAATTTTTTGCAACCATTTGCCGTTCTCTAACTCAGGGTGATTAATGCCTTTTTTTTTTATTTAGGAATGTATTTATTTCATTCAAGCACAAAGCAAAACGTTTCAACACCTTACCTTTGGAAAGCCATTACACTTTATTGTGAAGAAGGAGGTCGGAATACTGAGTCTCCATTTCGTTTAAGAATTCTTTAAACTGACGATGGTAGAGTGCTTTTGGCAAGATGCTGTTAACAATCTTGATTACCAAATTCATGACCTCAACTATTTCGGCCGGAAATGTTTGGTCACAAAGCGCTTCTTGGTGTATTATGCAGTGAAACGTAAGAATTTCGTGGTTTATTTTGCTCTGAAGAATCGTGGTTGCCCCTTTATTTTTCCTGTCATACTTCTGGCTCCATCAGTTGCTGTTGAAACGATTTCATTTAAATCTATCTTATTGTCTTCAAGACATTTTTGCACGGCATTCGCTATATCTTCCCACCTAGTTTGTCCCGAGGCGGTAGCAATCCTAGAAGTTCTTCTTTTGGACCTTGGGAAGACATATACCTGACAAAAGGGCAACTTGTGCTGTGTCTTTTATGTCGCAAGACTCATCTATAGCCAGTGATAAGGCAGAAGAAAGTTGAATATCTTCCACCTGCAAATATGTTACATTCGAAGATATTTTAGCTATTCTATCTTGTACTGTTTTAGCGGATAGTGGCAAATCTTTGATTTTTTCAAGATTTCTGGTTTGTTTTTTGAAATCACGAAACAGTTCTTCAGATTCCTCGTTAATCGATTCAGAACGATTTTTAAAATGTTTTTTTATTTTAATAAAATAAATAATATTTGCGTATGGAACTAAAGAGCCGCAGTTTCACATCAAATAGCCGCATGCGGCTCGCGAGCCGCAGGTTGCCGACCCCTGGTCTAAACTGATGCCTATTTTGAGGCTAAAGACAAATCGTACTATAAAAATGGTATCAAAAATTGTATGACCACTATAATCGTTGTTTCGCCTTCGAAGGCAACTATATTGAATAATAAAATCAAATTCTTCAAAAAAAAAAGAATTTTTCTATGCTAGCCTATGAACGTTTCAGCCAACCTGGTGCATGTTAATTTTTCCTAAAAATGAAGAAAATCTTGAGTAAAGAAAAATTGCAAAAATATTTTTATCTCAATATTAGGATATCTTCTTCACTAACTTGTTAATAAGGAATAACACATCTAATTCAAAGTTCCATAAATAGCATAAAGATTCAAAACAAACTCAATGAATACTAGAAATTTTTTTTAATGCATATGTTGATTCAAAACTTATAACAACTTTTATTTCTCACCATAAGCAAAACCAGCAGCATTTTTGCAATAAATTCAATTTCTTAGAATAGCTTCACGGGCAGTTTCTTTATTCGTAAGCTCTTTGAACAATTCGTAATGTGAAGGGATGGAATAAAAAAAAAAAACTGCAAAAGTATTTTCTAACCAAAGAATAAATTTGAAAAATTCAAAGAAAAAATAAAATTTTAAAAAATCTTTTTTTCAACTAAATTGTTGTTTCTTAAACGCCTATTTTACAAAATTTATTCTAGTAATAGTAGTCGATCAAATTTAATTTATGGTTTTTGTTTCAATAGATACTTTTATATGGCTAACTTTTTTCTAAAGATCACAGAAATCTTAAGAAAACAAAATGGCAGAAATATTTTTATCTCAATATTAGTATAAAACTTCTTCACTAACATACTAATAAAATAAAAATATATAATTTAAGGCTATATAAATAGCAAAACATTCAAAACAAACACAATGTTTAGAAATTTTTTGCATATGTTGATTCAAAAACTTATAACAACTTTTATTTTTCACCATGAAGCAAAACCAGCAGCATTTGCAATAAATTCGATTTCTTAGAATAGCATCACGGGCAGTTTCTTTATTCGTAAGCTTTTTGAACAATTTGTAATGTGAAGTGATGGAATAAAAAAAAAACTGCAAAAGTATTATCTGAACAAAGAAATAATAAAAAAAAATCCAGCTTCTTTGGCCATTTCAAGATGTTAGCAGTTCCCCTGAAGCAATTTCGATTTTTTCCCTGCACTTTGGGTAGATGACCTGTCAATATGAAAAAGAATATGATATGAAGCAGGATAAGGGAAAAATTCTTTAGTCATCTAAAAGAAGTCCCCATTTCAGAGAGAAAAAAAAAATGAGATTTTTTTTTTTCGTTTAAAATGTTTGTTTTACTAAAGAAAACAAATTCGCATATCTAAATTTCTTAAATATTAAGTGCTATAAATAATAAAACCTGATTTTTTTGTAGTTTCATGAATAAGAAATAACCCACTTAATCATACTTATAGAACAAATCGGATTGGATAAATTAATTTCAACTTGGTATTTGAAAAAGTTCAACATATGTTCGAGTGATAATTTGCATGAAAAGAATGGATTGTATCTGGTTGATGACATTAAATTTATTGCTTTGGAAACGAGGAGATGTAATTGGTATTTATAGTTCAAAATTATCCATTGTACAGTAAGAATGGATACTTCATAAATTCAGATTTTTTTCGAATATGGGCTATATAGGGGATATAAGGATAGCATAAAATATGGGAAAACCTAAAACCTAATTAAAATTTATCTTTTCGTATATTGTGTCTTGCCTTATAGACGGCCTTACAGAAACAGTCCTTACATGATACATCTTTAATAAAGTTGAACGTCCTATAATTCTACCATATTAGTGATGAATAATAGTAAGTTAAATGAAATAAATTTAAATAAACTATTATAGGAATAAATATTTTTTTGGTGTTAGGTTGTCCCATACTTTTAGGTATATAAAATAAAATAAAAGGACAACATAAAATATGGGACAACCTAATACCTAAGTGTAACCTATGTTTTCCTGTATTGTGTCTTGCCCTACAGATTACCTTACAGGAACAGGCCTTACATGATGCATCTTTAATAAAGTTGATCCTCCTATAAATCTACCATATTTGGGGATAAAAACGGTAAGTTAAATGAAATAAATTTAAATAAATTTTAATTGGAATAAATATTACTTTGGTGTTAACTTGTCCTATATTTTAGGTACATAAAATAAAATAAAAGGACAACATAAAATATGGAACAACCTAAAACCCAAGTAATAATTATATTTTTCTATATTGTGTCTTGTCTAACAGACTTACATGATGAATATTTAATAAAGTTGAACATCCTATAATTCTACCATATTAGAGATCAATAACAGTAAGTTAATGAAATAAATTTAAATAAATTATAATAAGAATAAATTTTTAATATTAGCATATTTTAAGTTGTCCATATATCCCATATAGAGCCCACATTCAAAAAAATTTGAATAAATCAACTGTCCAATCCTACTGTGTAATAGAGATTTTTGAACGAATAAATATTACTTAAATATACTCGTTTTTAAAGCAGTAAATTTAATGTTTTCAACCAGGGGTAATACATCCAGTTCTCATTCTTTGCATGCAAATTACCACTGGAGCATGTGTTGAACGTTTTCAAATATCAAATTGAATTAATTTGTTTAGTCCGATTTGTTCCATAAGTATTATTAATTAGATTGTTGGGAAAAAGTATTGAAAGGGAAAAAATTAAAATAAATACTTAAAAATATTTGGATTCTAAGAATTTTTACTGGTTTCATGAAAAGTATAAACCATTGCTGAACCATTTCATAATCGTAAACCAATGCGTAAAACATGAAAAACCAGTATCTAATACAGCCATGTTAAATTAAATAAATATTCTTAGAACATTATATTTAAGAAAACATATCATATTAAAATGACTTACCTCAATTTAACAGAATTGCTGTAGAACTTAAAAACCTTTCTGAAATTTTGAAAATTATTTCATCTGAAAAAAACTGCTTTAAAAATTTAGCATTTTACAATTTTATATCTGCTTTTTTATTTTTACTATTAATACTACAAACATGAAAACAACATTTTTTTATATATCCTCATAAAATAAAATATATCAATATAAACTGTTTTAATGTGATAATTAAATTTCTAATATTAATCAATTTAATACCCTAAACACAGAGTGAAACTTAAATCAGTGATGTTAACTATTCTATACGCATTATATAATTCAATAAATACATAATTTCAATAAATACATAAATTCAAAAGTTCATAATAATTTCAATATGTTGTTGGCGTCTAGACAGAGCTGTAATATTTCTTTATCTGAAATGTCAGTGTTCTAGATTTTCAGACAAATGTGCGCTGATTCGAACAATGCACGCTTATTACATTTATTCATGCATATTGCATTTACAGCATCATTTAATATTCCCTTATTTGCAATTGTTTAATCTTTAGAATGGTAAATAGAAATATTATGGTAACCTTAAACAACAAATAGCGACATAAAATGAAGAATTTCTGCACATGACATCACTTCCAGCTTTTAAACATAATTTACATTTTAAGCATTGAAGTCTTCCTATGAAAGAGAAATTAAATTATTTAACCACACTTTATATTATCATCTTATTAATATCCACAATACATGACTGGAGCAAATCAGGGATACAAATATTCAAGAAAAAAAAATATTTTAATATATAATTTATTTAAATGTGCTATTGAAAATTTGTCTAATGTGATAATTTCTTATTTTAATTAAAAAATATTGTATGATGTCTTGATTAGAGTAATTTTAATTAATTTATATATTAAAGTAAAAAAAAGATATTCTTAAATTATATGTTAGTCTATAAAGTGGTTGCGTTAAGCTTCTTTTAAAGCTGCATTATCATGTTAATTGAAAAGAAAATTAAAAAAAAAAAATACCAATTAGAAATGCCATATAATTTGCCAGATAGTAATTCTAATACAGTAGTTTTTATTAATTTTGATAAAGTTGATCATAAGTTCCAACACACTATCGTTTCATATGACAATATCATTGTAAGAATACATTATCGTTTTGATTTTTTTTTATATACTATCAGTTTAACAACAAGATCTGATGAGGCCCATTTGGGTATATTTGAGCTGAGGATTTTAGGAGCTATTCTTGGGGGTGTTAGGGAAATTATTGTTGGAGAAAACGGTACAAGGCAGAAATTTATAATTACTATAAAGACCCAGATAGTAAAAATTTAGAACAAAGGTTAAGATTATTATAAAAGATTATGATTAGATTAAAGAGCAATAGATTAAATTTGGCTGCTCATGTATTTAGAATGAATGATTTAAACCCTGTAAAATGGCTGGTTTTGGGAAAGCCACAGGACTAAGAGGAACAGGATGGCCCAAGTTGCAATGAATAGGCGCACTTGAAAAGATTTTGCTTTAGTGAAGATTAAGAATTGGAGCATCATTTTCACCCAGAAAAATGGATGGAAATCTCTTCAAAGGAAGGTCGTGGCCCACCCTGGTCTGTCGTGTTACTGATGATGATGATGAAAATTCAAGAGTTTATATTCAATAAAACAAGAGTAAATATATTGGGTTAAAAAAAAGGCAAAATCATGAATAAAAATCTAAATATTAATGAAATTATTTGTTTAGCACATATGTATAAGAGCTATTAAAGGGGTATCAAATCAAATTAATCATTATTTCTTCATAATGCATTATTTATATGTTTATTTTTGTTATTGATATAAATCATCAAATAATCATTGATATAAGTCCCAAAATATACCATAATAATTTATATGATTGGACAAAATATTTAAATAACATATTTCTCTTATTTTTCATTATTCATAAACAGCTACAAAATTTAGTTAAGTTTAAAAAAAAAAACCAAAGATTTTTATTTTATTTGATAATGTATTCCATTTTTTACCTAATTTGAGAATATACAGATTTAATAATGTTGTTGTAAATATGACAAAATAACAATATGCCATTTGTCTTTAAACAGATTTTCTTAATCTTTTTGATGAATTTTAGTATTAAAATCAACCAATATAAATTAAATGCAGCATAACATTTTTTGTATTAAATTAATAAAATTTATAATTACCAATTTCTTAAAATTTGTTAAAGTGAAAAAAATTTCAAAGGGTGTACTGAATATTGCAACAGCATGTCTACCATTTCAATTATGCTGCTAAATATTATTATAATATAAAATATTAATATACATTATTATAAATATTATATATTAATATTTATTATTATTATTAAGAATGATATTTATATAATATATATATTTATCTATATATTATTATTATTATTAGTATTATAGATATTAAAAGAGAGCCTAAGAATTGCAAAGGGTATTTTCGGGTTGAATTTTGATGAATTTTTATTGCTTATTCGGATATTATGTGCAAATATAAAGAGTTCTAGTGTGAACTTAAAATGCTCTGCTGTAATTAAGAATATTCACTAGTTAACTATTATAATAGCATACTGCAAATTAATTTTTAACAAGTATCTTGAGATATTTTACATAATATAATAATATTTCTTTTTAAATGAGGTTATTAAAAATATGTACATGTATAACTAAAAACTAATTAATTTCTGAATAGCCCATCTGAAAGTATGAAGATTAACAAATATTAATGCCGACGCATAGGCACCTAACTTTCGTTGAATAGTTTAATTAACTAACATTCAAATTTCCTTTATTTGCATAGAGTGAAACCATTATAGTTGTTGGAGCTAATTAATAACACAGCGTAAGAAATAGATTGAAGAATAGTTAGAAGCTTTGAAGATAAAGGTTTTAATTTCAACGTTAAGGAATATTACAACCCAAAGGTCCATTGTATCTTTGGAGACAATTCAATGCCATCCATCTAATATATATAAGAAATTAAATACATGTATTCCGAGCTAAGAACTGTCCCTGCCCATTACTCTCAGCCCATTGAAAGAGAAAGAAAAGCCGCAGACCAAATTAAAAAATAATAATTGCTTTCTAATTAGCATAAGGCAGTGACAGGATAAGAAGTCTTCGAGTGGAATGGACAGAAGAAAAAAAAAAAAAACATTATTTCATCCGCAAGTTTGTTTTTCTTGCCCGAAATTTTTTTTTCCTGAGGGGTTGGAAATTTTTATTTAGTTATTTCACGGTTGCTTAAGCACTTCTTGAGTAAAAGCTTCAGAGTTCCAGATGTGGAAAATTGCTTTAATTTAATAAGCGCCGGGAAATTAATGGCACATTCATAAAGGGAGAAAGTTTCGCCTCGGCCCACGAAGAAGACGCCGCTGCTTTGCCATAAACGAAGCATTGCAGAAGCGAAATTGCTTTTCTTTTCGCCGATAAGAGGTCCCCCTTTCCAAAACCATCCAGAACTTTGTGCTACGCCAAAGGAATAACAAAGATATTCCATGCGTCAGCGAAAGGCGGAATCGCTTTCGCCTTTGTTATCACAATCTGGATTTGCCCCGGATGCGGGATTTGCTAAAGAATAATAATGGAAGTGGCTGGTGGTGATTCTTTCGGAACATTACTGAATCGGATATCAAGGAAAAGGAAAAGTTTTGTTTAATCCGCCAATTTTTCAATTTTTTTTGGGGATTATTTCGCATTGATCAATATTGAATTTTTTTTTATATCTGTAATGTTATATATATAAGTACATGGATGTGCTTAGGAAATTGAGGATTTATTTGACTGATATTGAAAGATTATTTTCACGTAAGAGTTGTAATGCTATTTGGTTTTAACAAACGAAACTAATTATTGAGAGATTCCATTCATTAAAATTTATTCGATTTCTTTAACGGCCCTCTCCAATCTTTTAAAAATGAATTTAATTGAATTCCTTTGAAATTAAAATTTATTCCGTCTCAAAGTTAACCCTCGTCTGTTAATGTACGGCTGTTTAAAACACCTGCTTTATCCTAAAATGCGTTTCACTTCAGTCAGGTGTGATTATTCAGCAATAATGAGACTCTGTAATTGGATCATCTCAGTTTAATGGTATAACGCCACGGACAGACTATACGCCACATGTTTAATGTGCACCAAGACAAATAAGCGCGATACTTTATTGTCTTCCGCAGTTCGTCTTGCCCATCATCTCGACCATGAATAATTTATGATTTCCATGGATTTTCATTTGCCCGGTGCCGTGTTATTAAGACAACGCTCTATAAATTTTCAACCATTCCAACTGGTTTAAGTTCAATTGAATGCGACTGTAATAATGGTGTTTGGATTATCAGAAAAATAAGGTTTCCCGTTTATTTATTTAACTGTATTGGAAAAGCTGTTGGTTCTTCTTTTCCGAAGGATAAATGGTTAAAAAATGCATTTCACGTTTCATTCACATTTGTGTTTTAATTAAAATTGTCGTATTGATTTCGGATACTATGAAATAATTTTTTTTCTTTTCATTTGTAGCAATGCCTACGCTGAAATTAATTTATTATATTAAAACATTTAAATATTTGTGTAACGGTTACGTATACTATAAAAATGGAATAATATATTTTTTTTTTTTCATTTATAGAATGCAAGATATTTCTAACTTTCTGTGTGTTTACATACTTCCTAAAACTTGAAAACTCTACTAGTAGCACTTAAAAATTTTCAATAATTTTAACTTTATTAATAATTATAATTATATAATTAAATATGTATAATTATCGGTTTCTTTTTGAGAAGAAAAATATTTTGTATAATAATTAAGTCCACGTGTGCTTTTTTTATGTGAAACAAACAAATTACCTCTTTAATTAGCATATAATTTTTTTACATGGTGGACACTTTTAAACCTTTAACATATATTTAATTTTTACAAAAACTAGTAATACAAGAATAAAAATTATATAGTGAAAACATTTTATAAATCCTTCACACACAGCATTCACTCATGTACTTGATTTGAGGAAAATTTTGCTACAAAAGCGAATATTTCGTCGCATATTGGCTAAGAAAACAAACAAAACTAATTATTGAGAGATTCCATTCATTAAAATTTATGCGATTTCTTTAACGGGCCTCTCCAATCTTTTGAAAACGAATTTAATTGAATTCCGCCATCAGATTTTCTTTTGAAATTCAAATACATTCCGACTCAAAAGTTAACCCATGTCTGATAATGCACGGCAGAATAAAACACCTGCTTTATCCTCAATGCATCTCTCTTTAGTCAGGTGTGATTATTCCACAATAATGAGAATCTGTAATTGAATCATTCCATTGTAATGCTGAAACGCCACGGACAGACTGTACGCCACATGTTTAATGCGCACCAAGACAAATAGGCGCGATACTTTATTGTCTTCCACAGTTCGTCTTACCCACCATCTCGACCATGAATAATTGATGATTTCCATGGATTTTCATTTGCCCAGCGCCGTGTTATTAAAACAACATTCTATAAATTTTCAACCTGGCGCATGTTCAATTGAATGCGCCTGTTTTAATGTTATTTGGATTATCAGAAAAATAAGGTTTCGCTTTTATTTATTTCACGGTATTGGAAATGGTGTTGGTTCTTCTTTTCCGAAAGATAATTGGTTAAAAAAAGTGAATTTCACGTTTTATTGTCATTTGCGTTTTAATTAAAATTTCCATATTGATTTCGGATTGTCTGAGAAATTGTTTTTTCTTTCGATTCATTTGTAACAAACTCATGCTGAAATTATTTAGTTTAGGATATTAAAGGATTAAAATATGGATGTAGCGGTTAAGTATAAAATGGTATAATATTGTATTTTGATGTATAAAATGTAAGGTAATTCTCGCTCTCAGTGTGTTTACATATTTCCTAAAAATTAAAAAAATTGTAACTCTTAAAAATGTTCATATATGTTAATATGTAATAATATATTGTATATAATATATTAAATGTTCAATTATGTTAATTTATTTATGATTAAATAACAATCATACATTTAGTAAGGATCTACCATACCTTCCCGAAACTTTATTTAGCCAATGGAGAATAGTTAAAGGTTGATAAATCTTTCTCTCAAGGACAGGTTGTCCCTTAAGCTAGACATTGGTCTTTTTGCATGTTTTACGTTCTTCTCACCCCACCTCCTGGTCTTGGAAACTATGATTGGAGAGAGAGGGAGAAAACGAGAGTGGACAATCAAGTGAAGAGTTCCATCCAATACGGATGGTGCACAGTCCCTTAAAAACACGCTTTTAAGATGATTTTGTAAATAACTCTGATGTAACCGCGGTTCCACTTACGTGACCATGTTTTTACTACGCACTGCAAGAGGGCCCCTTGCGACGTACGGAATAAATAGTCAGTTCGCATCAAATCTCTCACCTGAGAGGACATACGGCAAAACAGGCGCTGTCGTTGGTTACAAGCTCTCATCCCGAGAGCTAGAAGAAGAATCCTTTCCGCAAATGTATAATTAGATGTTTCAAATGGTTTATATGTTTATCAATTATTGTATGTGGTATTGTTTACGTGCTTG
>BPLR01020424.1:0-71173 GCA_021605095.1 Caerostris extrusa | reverse complement strand
ACTGGCATCTATCTTCGTCATCAACTTCTGCGTGCAATCACCAATGTCATCACTGAAGGATCTCGCTTCATAATTTTTAGGAGGCGTCTTTCCGATGTCAAAAGCCTCGATCGACGCTGTGCTGGCGGACTGATCACAAAATAGTCGGCTTCCAGTTTCAGCTTGGATCGCGCTATCATTACAAATTATCTTAAAGTCTTTGGGCAACAAGGTTCTGACTGCAATCAGATTATCCAAAATCAGATCGTATTTACATAGTTTTTTATCGAGCGATGCTGGAATTCTGTTCTCTACAATCATCTTTATATTACTTTCACTCAATTAACAACATTTCACTTTTTAACTGTTGCTCGACGATTCGCGTCCTTGACCAAAATTGGCTATTCTTCATCAATAATGCTCTTCAAATTTTTGAATATCTGAGAGGTTATTATCTAGTGGCGCGTCTCAGTCAATGTTATACAAATCTCAAGCCATCATTTTTCAAAGGGACATGAACAGCATATGTTAAATATACGATTCCGGCAGTTGGATGGACATTTAATATTAAATATCTCATTGATTATGGACAATAAACACGGTTTAGGAATCATGTCAAAAATCGAAAAGAAAATGTTGGAAGGAGTTTTATGTATACCCTCGTGCAACCAGTTTACTAAATTAACATCAAACAAACTTCTTCTCCTGCAGGCGGTTCTTGAGCTCATCTTCACTGCTTAACTTGCTTTCAAATCACAGGGTTCACATGCTACAAATCACCACTTGAAATTTGGCTACAAGTCTGTTCCATTCCATTATTCCGTGTAGCTCTTTCAGTGCACCCTGGTTTGTCCACCAACTCTACAATTCATCAAGTTTTAAGTCAGGTTCTTGACCAACTATGTTACTCAACTGCTACAGAAATTTCTTCAATATCATTTATATAGAAATCTATCTCATCAAGACTTACAAACTATATTTTGTAACCAGATGAAAAATGAGTATCTTTCTCCTTCAAATCTGGGATGAAGCCTCAAACCACTATAATTCCATCTGCTTTCCTTTTGAATCATTTTTATTCAACACGTATTGCAGTCATAAAGTTTTCTTGTTGCGGTTTATCCCTGATGGGTTTATTTTCTTCTTTTTCTTATTTTCCTCTCAAATCATGCAGTCATTCTATTATCCTCATTAATCGAAACTTTCTTTTCTCACTGCATTTTACCACTTTGCATTGATTGATGAACTCTTCATGCAGTTCATTCCACTCGGTATCTTTATTCAATAAGTGATGACTAGTATGTGTGGCCGCTAGTGCTGATCTTTATAAATTCCATTTTGAATGAAGAGATATTAAGCCTCTTCATGAAGTATCATTCAAGAAAAAAAAGATTTAGCAGACGAAAACCTGCCATTTCTGTATTTTTGTTTTTCATCTTGTTTTTACGATATTGCAAGAAAACAAAATCATTTTTTCAACGAGCAGGAAATTATAATAGTTTAAGAGTTTATTAATCGATTTTCATCAATCTAAGTATCTATTAAAACTAATTAACAGGTCTCCAAATGCTGCTTTCGAAACTCTTATGTGTTGTAATCATTTATTGTTATTATGAAGTCTACAAATAATAAATGAAAAAAGCGCTGAAACCATATTGCTTAAAATGGCTTTTGGCGCCCCAGTTCTCCGCTCATCAATTCATTACTGGCGACTGAAAATGTGCATTCCTGAGTTACCAATAAGCAGTTTCTCACTCCCTACATAACCACCACTCCGCCATTAGGAAGTTCACTTTGATTAAGTAGTCATATCACTAGCGATCTTATCATTTATGTTATAAATAAAAATTTTTTGATTCATAAATTATACAGTGATAAGTGAGTTGCAATTTGTGTGTTTCAGACTAACAGGGTAAGTGTCATTTTCATTGGCATGGAATAATAGTCATCTCTTTTGGCACTTCTTATCATTTGCTTGGCAGTGATTAAGTTGTGCTTTACAATACTGTAATACCATAATCAATATTATAGTGCATATTCATTTTTTATTCTTGAGTGGTTTTGGATTTTTTTTTTACTTTATATTTATATGAGTTTTTTACAAAAGCTATTATGGGTTTTTATTAATCCAGTTAATATTTTAAGAATCATTTCGGACAGAAACAATATTTTCGATAATATTTGGTTTCATAATGTATATCGCTCACCAAATTTTTAATAAAGTCAGTATTTATGAAGTTAAACTAAGGTATTTTCCGTATTGGATATTATTTAAAGAATGCAAATATATTGAGATAAATTTTTTATTTATTCAGGATTTGATTTCATTTCACAAAACTTAGATTATATCAGTTTTAATTTTGTGTCCAGATGCATAAACAAAGGGTTCAAGGAAATTAATCAAATGGGGTTATCATATTAATTCGATCTTTTTGAAGGAATACAAATATCGTGACTATTAGTAAACTATTTTACGATTATGCACTAAATGCATTCTATAAAGGCTGTCTAAACTTTACTAATGTCTTCAGAGACCTATGGTGTCTAAATTCCCATTCACATCAAAGTGATAAAAAAGAATAATCAAAAGAGTGACATACTGCTCTACGTAAAAGTTTATTTTAAAAGAAAGTGATAAAGTTCCTTAGAAAGTTGTTTTATTTTTGTAGTTTATTATCTAATCATCTTATGTATTTTCAGAATTTCTTCTTTCACAGGACAAAAATCGCGCCTATAACTCTCAAATCGTCTTTCATGAGAGAGTATCAGTTCGACTTTCTCATAAATGTTGTGTAATTGCCAAGAAATTTCCGCTGTATGCTCAAATATCGTCATTCACGAAATTTCTCCCGTGCTTTGATAACTGTGAAGTTTTATCTTAAAAGAGGTTACTAAAATGATTGGATGTTTAGATTTCTTCTGTTTGTGATGTACACTACAAATTTATTTCGTAATGCTGACATGTTGATATGACAAGGTTTCTGTAGTATGTAGAAAGTTTTTATATCAAGATTTACCACAGAATGCAGTCCCAGTCCATTGTGATTCAACTGTTTTGGTGTGTGCCTATTGCAACTTTGCTCATGTGTCAGGGTTTAGTGTTAACACGCTGGATATCAGTTTTAATAGTTGTTGTCATTTCATTATGGAGTGTTAGGCGGCAGTTTGCTACCAGCTGTTTTTCTTGAATCAACTTACGCATTCTAGGGTTAGTGTTAAAAGATTAGTGTTAGCAAAAATAACCTACATTCAATTTATCAAGATTCTTTTGTAGATAATCTTTTCATCATTAAAAAAACCTTTTGGAAACTATGCTAAATATTTTATATTATGTGATAATGATTTCTAGATAAAAATATATTAATTTGTCTGTGTGATTTTAAAGTTATAAAAATAATGAATTCAAAATTCATTATTTGCTTTAAATTTTTCACACATACAGACATACATATACGCACACACACTTGCATACAGACATACATCAACCTGCACACAAGACATAAACTCCACACACAGACATACATAAACTCACACAGACATACATGCACACATACATACAGTCATACATACATCTCACACAGACATACATACATGCACACACACACACACACACACACACACATACAGACATACATAAACTCACACATACGTACAGACATACATAACACATACACATACAGTTACTATGCGTTCTTTTCTCTTGTAATTTTTTGAAAATCCAAGTAAGAATAGGAAAATCTGTTTAATTATTCTCCTAATTTTTTTCCATTAATTCTGCAATGCAAGAATGATGTACTTTTCCATATAAACAAATGAACAAAAAAATGGGCTTATATGGGAAAAAAAAAAAAAAATATTCTATGCCTTTTGAATTGTTTTTAATTAAGATTTTGTGAAAAATAAGATAAGACACTTCATATAAACTGAAAAATATTTTTTTTTTGTCTATTGATTAATAAGAAAATTATTCTTATTTATTATCTCAAAACCTGGATAATGCTCTCTTCTTATTCATAATTAAGATTATAATTTTTGTAACTTCATTTTTTTTTATCTATTATAAATAAGGATTTTTTGATTGGCAATTTACTCCATTCTTTGTTTCTACTTTTTTTAGATTTTAATTTCTTTATGAATTTATTCATGATTTTGTGCATATTAATTTTTTTTCATGATTTAAACATAAAAGCTACAATATATCTATAATTACTTCCACTCAAAAATTGCTCATATAAAAAAATCCTTTTTTTTTCCTTCTTATTAGCCATAATTATTTTTTTCCTGTATAATGGCCAGCCATAAAAATCAAATCATCATTATTCACAAAAGCAATAAAAAATAGTAAAATAAGTGCTTTAATGTAAAAAAAAAATATACTTTGATAATAATGATTAGAAAAATAATAATAGTAATAAACAAAATAATAGATATGAATAAAAAAATAGCTAACAAAATGCCAAATAGAATCAAACTACAATATTGCTTAAATAATATCACAAAAATAAATCTAAACAGGCACAAAAATACATATTTCTGTCAAAATTCCTGAATGAGTTAGTGGTTGAAAAGGTGTGCAATGAAATTATAAATAATAATTAAAGATGCTTTACAGGATGTACGGTGCTGTGGATTATAGTCAGGAAATTACAATATTTTAATTAAATTTATTGAAATGTAGTTGGATCAAAGTTATTTTTAAAAAGTTATTGTAATCAAAGTATGTTAATTTCATTATATATTTCAAGATGCATAAATTTATAGGGTAAGAAAGCCAAATCTTGGTAGGTTTTAAAGTAAGTTAAAAAGATAAAAATTTTTGTAGATAACATTTAAAAATTTCTCCTTTATTAAAAAATTTAATATTGATAATGTGCTAACCAAGATTTGTAAATGTATTTGTATAAGAAGAAAAAAATTCTATTAATTTATGTATAGCAGTTGCATTATGTTGTATTAATCTGAATGCATAACATTAATTTTTAAACTGTCAGGATGGGAAAAGGGTATCTATTAATAACTATTTTTCATAAGACAGTATTATTAGGAATTTTTATTATTTCATTATTTAGTTTTACTCTTTTAATTTTAAAATGTTAATATTTTAATTAAATAAAAACCTTCTGCATTTTTAATAATTTCTTCTGCATTTTCAAAATAAGTTGAGGTTTGTAACTGTACACTTTCATCTGCAATGTTTTTTCAATTATGGCTAGAAATAAAGCAGTATTAACTAGAAAAAATCAATTATATAAAACATTTGTTAATTTCTGATACATACTGCAGAAAACTCATTGAACAAAAGGAAATGGATATTCTTATTTTGTTAAAAACTTCATTTGTACTTATATTTATAAAAGCGAAGAAATTTTTAAATGGGAAATGAGTTTTGAAAAGTGCCCATAGCACTCTGAAGATAGTGGTATTAATACATTAATTGATTTCAGTGAAAAGTTGGAACAGAGTGGAATATCTAAATACAATTCTAAAAGCCATGCAGTCATTCATACCTAAAAATAATGTACAATGTACTCATATGCTTAAAATTATTGAAAAAAATTACAATTGTGTTTTATCCTTAATGATAATAAAATATTCTTGAAATAAAAAGGATAACAATAAAAAAAACAAAGGAAAGATGAATTTTACTAATTTTTCATATCTTTGGTAGAGTATTAATTTAATTTTTAACTGGAAAATTTGCTATTAAACATTATTCTTACATTTGAGTGATGTTTTGATACTTAATCTTAAATTTGAATCAAACATTATTTCTAAATTTGTAAAATGTGTTTGCTATTTTTATTTACTTTCAGGTAATTACATCACAACAATAGGAGTCGATTTTAAAATCCGAACTGTAGAAGTTGATGGTGAGCGAGTAAAGCTGCAAATTTGGGATACAGCTGGACAAGAAAGATTCAGGACTATTACATCAACGTGAGTTCTTGCATCTTTTTCGATAAAAAGATGTTAGTTTAATAATAATAGTCGATATAATTCTAAACCATTTGCTAGTAAATCTTGAATTATGATGATTTGACTTTTCTATAAATAAAAATGTTTTTATTAAAATCTTTTAAATTGCTGCCTGTATGTAATTGTATACACAAGTTTATCTCTATTATATTCTTACAGCTTTCATTTACTCTAATGTAAATGAAGATTTAGGAAAAATTGTCGTATGATGCAATATTTGTTAGATGAAATCCTTATGCTAGGAAATGATATATTTTAAAAAATATACTGCATAGATTTGCATATAGAATTATAGAGTTTTAAATTGTTTTTATTATAATGAATTTGAATTTTAGAATTTTAAATTTTTATTTTTATTTAAATATTTGTTGTTCATATCTAAAGACTTTTTGTGCTTTCATGTTTTTTATTGTTTTTCATGTTTTCATTTTTTTTTCAATTATATATTTACAAAAATTATAATTTTTTGATGTGCATTATAATTGAGTTCGTTCTGAATGAATGGAAAATCTTACTCAAATTGTTTTACTAGAAATTTCAAATATTACCATAAATTCTAATTTCGTGAAGCATCAATTTTTCATAACATAATGTTCTTTTATTTTATCTCTTAAAAATATGACTATATTAAGTAATATTATTTATTATATTAGTAATTCCTGAAAATTAAAAAAAAAAAAAAAAAGTGTTTCAGAAATAATTTATACAATTTTTAAACAGAAATTCAATTTCCTTATATGTTCAGAAGAATAAATTTATGCTTTTACTTTGTTGAATTAAATGTTTTTACACATTAAATAATTCTATTTTGAAAAGTTATTAAAGTTAGCCATATACTATTTTTATTATTATGTAAAAATAGGTTCTTTAAAACTTATATAATAATATTTTTGTATCCTAGTTTAGCGAAAAGATGAAAAGGATAATTCTTTAGCTAGTGTTTGAAATTTTTTTACAGATATTATAGAGGAACCCATGGTGTAATTGTTGTATATGATGTTTGTAATGGCGAGTCTTTTGGAAATGTAAAGAGGTGGCTTCATGAAATTGATCAAAACTGTGAAGTTGTAAATAGGATATTAGGTATTGATATTTTCTAAATATAACATTCCAAATAACATTTATTAAAAATATTTTTTTATTTATTTCCAAAAAGTTTTCATCATGATGCATATAATTTGCAGGTAATGTAAGACAAATTCTTCTAACAACTTAAAAATTTACTTGCTGGATAAATTATGGCAAATGATCATGCTAGAGATTTCTTGAATGAGTTAAATTTAATACTAAATATCTGTAAACCTTTGTTAAGTCATAGACAAGTTTACATTACATTGTTAAATAGCTATAAAACTTTAAAGCTATTAAATATTAGCTATTATATTAATATCTATTAATTTAATTAAGTTATTTGAAAAGAAATGTTTTAATAGTTAAAAATGTAGAAAATAAAATTTTTCTTATAGCCTTTTGTGTATTATATATACTATAGCAAAACCCAGGACTAATTTGATTTCTTTGCTATGGATTTTTAAACAAAATGAAACATAAATTATTAAAATTAATGGACTATTAAATTATCAGTTTTAATAGTCCATTGGCATTAAGTGATGCATGCTTACAGAACAAATAGCAAAATATATGTAGATCACTTGCTAATACACTGAATTCATCCTATCAAGAATAAGTTCACATCCATTGACAACATGATTGTCCTTTTGCAATCCTTTTTGAATGATCTTCAACTTTTGCAATACTTTTTTTCGTGGATGCGTTAAACTTATAACTGCCATTTTCCAATCATCTGTTAGATATAATTTACGCCAATAATACTGCAAAATTAGCTTATCTTGCTGTATATAATGAATATATAATTTTATATAATGAGCTTTAAAGAATAAATGATTTTATTTACATATTTGCACAGAAATTTTGTAGTAATATATATATATATATATATTGAAACTTTTAAAGTGATTTATTGATATAACTTACCTGTTGATTTTTGTTAAGAAATGGAGACTTTAAAAGGGTTGGTGCCATAAATGCCATTTACCCCTTCTTCTCTCTAGTATTCATATGATTTTCATTTGTATTTTTGTGTCATCAAAAGACCAAATCCATGTTTTTGAAAAATATTGAGAATCCTCAAAACTTGCTATTATTACTTACAGTTTTGAAAGTAATGACTGTATAAGAGATTTTTTTTTTTTTTTTTTTTTTTTCAATATTTAGTTGGAATCACATCCATTACACGCAATGTCTAAAAACACAAATACATCGATGTTTGTTTTTGTAGACTAAAGTTAGATTAAAAATTTGTTTTGTTTTTTTAATACAAGAACAATTGTATTATTGGAATAAAGCATTTATTGATATATAAAATATCAAATTAGGAAACTTTTTATTTTATCATGAATTGTATATATTTTAAGTAAAAAGAATTGAAGAAAATTAATTCAGGAATTTATATGAAGGAATTAAAAAAGAAATCTATTGTTTCAATAGTGTTTTATGTGTTGCATATCTAATTATTGAGTTACGATTTTTTTTTTCACATCAGTGGGCAATAAAAATGATGATCCAGAAAGAAAAATTGTACTAACTGAAGATGCTCAACGCTTTGCAGACCAAATGGGAATCCAACTGTTTGAGACCAGTGCGAAAGAGAACATAAATGTAGAAGAAGTGAGTGTTAAAGTGTAAATAATTGCATTTATTAGTCAAGGAAATGAAAATTTTTAATTGGATCAATGCATATTTTGTTATCAGAGTATTGTAACATGCTAAATAATTTTTAGCCAAGTATTGCTTATTTAGTTGAATCGAAATTAAACTTAGAGTTTTTGGAAAATTAACTTATGTTTTTACAAAACTATCTATATATGAAGAATCATTTCATTTTTATTAGTTTGCAGCATTTTAAGTGCTGTGGATGAGCAATAAGCAATTAATATTTTAAGAATTTTCAGTTATATAAGTATTGTAGCATTTCATGACCTTTTAAATTTCTAAATAATTAAATTTTAATATTAAATAAAAATATTAGTAAATAAAAGTAGCTTAAATTATAATGCAGTTTTTATAAATAAAACATTAAAATTTGATATGTATATTGTAAAGTGGTTTTTTTTTTTTTTTTTTTTTTTTTTTTTAATGTTTATAAAATTTCTCCTGAAAAAATAATTCACTATACAGATTTTTGTTTTCAGTTACTGCTATTTAATAAAAGACAATAGCATTATAAAGTATTAAATAATTTCTGTTACTTTAAAATTTTAAATATACTTTCTGACGCATTTTTGACTAATTAGGTAATTCTTTGAATTTTTTTTTCTATTATTGTATAACTTTTCCACTTTGCGATATAAAATTTTTTTGTATTGTAAAAAAGTTATTATTTTGCTAAAATTTTACTTAAATTTTTTTTTTTTTCTGAACAGTTTTTATTATGGCTATATTTTTAAGAATTTAATTGATTTTCTTAAAACAGATCTTTTATTTTTAACATAATCAAAATCTATAAAGTGCCATTAATTAATTTATTTTGCTGGATAGTTATGGGCTCATTTTTTTCTCTAGCCTGATCACAAATTAACCAATTTCAACCAGTTTCATTCATTTTCAGTTAGATTGATAAAATAGTAAGAAGCATGTATTTTTGCCAGCATCTATTTTAGTAAGAATATTGCTAATTTATGCTGAATATCTCTTTAAGAATAAATTTTCTGTGAATATTGAAACATTTATTGCATGAATATTTTGATTATTTAATTTGTCATTAAAACTATATTTTCCTGTCCATACTGACAACTTACTGATTCAATTACTTAATATTTGTATTGTTTAATCACCCCAAATGCTACTAATAAATTTTCTAAATGCTAAATAAAATTGCATTCATTTTTGAAGAATTTCATAATTTGCTGTGGATGTTTATAATATTATGCAAGCAAATTATTTTATTAGATTATTTTTTCATGTCACAAGTTCTTTTGTTAAAAACAAATTAGAGCAAAAAATTGCTTTGATATTTAGTTTATTATATAACTGCATTTCTTAAAGTGTGCTGCACTATTTTTGAATTGGATCTCATTTATTTGATGGTATTATATTTAATGTAATTTTAAATAATAGGAGAGTGAAATTTCATAGTGAGGAAGGATTTCAGATAGTTAATTTACATACTGTTAATTACAGTATAACAGTTTGTTTCTGTGGAATTTTCAGAATTAATTTTTTATTGTATAATTCTTTCTTTCTTTTTTTTTTTTTTTTTTTTTCTAATTTAATTTCTTTAGCTAAAATACATTAATCAACTTTTAAATGTTTGTTAGATTTGAAAGAAATAGCATTGTATATTTTAAACAATGTAATTTTTTACCAAAGAATGACCTCTTTATTTAAAAGAAACTGTAATGTCACACTTTTAAGTAAAAACTAGGATCACATCAATTATAATTTCACATCGTCTGATCCACTAATGAAAGCAGGAATTGAAAGCCCTCTGCTAAAAAATAAATGACGACATGAAAAGTAGCTCTGAAAATGTTATCTGTTAAGCTAAAATTAAACTGATTTTTTTTTTATAAGTTTAACAATGTGAATTCCTTTTTTTTATTTGTTAAAATATGAAAAAGTAGTTTCACTAATGAGAATAAAGTTACTTAAAATAAATTATTTTTTAAAATTATGCTTATCATTAGAAACACTAGTCATGTTGATTTTTATAGCATGGCTGCTTTTTCACAAGTCAATCAATAGCTAAAGCCAATCACCTTTTGATCTGGTAAAGGTTTTTGCTTCATTATCTCCAATTGTAATAAATTTCAAATTTTGATTGAAAAATAAAAGGGCAGAGTTTATTCTATAAACTTCTTTAAAAATTGTGTTAACATTGAAATTTGCATGGACATTTAACTCTGCCTCAAACTTTTGTTTAAAATAACTTTCTTGGTAACTATAAAAAAAATGTTGATGGGGATTTACTTATTTTTTCAATGTTTCATCTTTGTTTATAACAGAATAGAAAAGATTAAATTTATACAAGAACAGAATATAACAATAAAATAATGACTTTCTTTTAACAATGCAAAAAGTTTGCATTATTCTAACTTATTTGCAAAGTTGCAAAATAAAATAAAATTAAGTGTAATTATATGTTTCCTAGAATTAATCTATCATTCCAACTTTTATTTATCAGGCATTTGATGTATCATTTCCAACATATATGCAGGCTAAATTCAGTACAGGGTGATTGTGCTCTGAAGTTATGAAGTGACTTATTCTGCAAGTTTTTATGTTACCATCTCAAAAATACATCTATATTTTCCAAAAATGCTTACATCTCCATCTCTGAAATAAACATGCTTAAAAAATTCACGATTTTTATAGGCAGTGGTAAAAGGCAATATAGCAAGCAGATAATAAGATGTTTTCTTTAAATTATTTTGTTGCAATTATATGTTATTGAGCTAGGTAATATTAATGTCATTTGAATTAAAAACAGCTGCTAATTTGTTTCATGCACTATTTCCAATAATTTCACAAGTTGTTCAGAAAATTTCAGTAGTGCAAATAATCACACTTGATTAAACATTAACCAAGTGTGTTAGTTAGTTCACCATTAAAAATCTTTACTACTATGTCCATTCAACATACATAGTTTTGAATTTTAATAGGACTTACAGTTTCATTATTTGAGGAAAACTAAGAAACCTGTTACCAAACTATAAATGGAAAAACATGTTGCAATAAATAATCATTGTCATTGATAACAAAAAAAAAAAAAAAAAGGAAAAAAGCATCTAAAATCTCTCTTAAGTTTTCTTTTTAACCATAAGAGTGTATAGGCATTTCAGTGAGGTTTTCATTTTATATATGTTTTTCACCTTAGTTACATAAAAGGCTTTTGCTGCAATTAAAAATCTTTATTTTACATGCTATTTCACATTATTTTTTTTTTTTCTACCTTAAAGAAAGCAATTTCCAGAGTTTCTTGTACAAAATTAAACTTATTTCATTGTTTAACGACTAATCAGAATTCAATTACAATGGAAAAACACAGAATGTAGCATAGCCTACAATATTGGTATTTACAAAAATGGTTTTTCCCCCTGTTAAAAGGGTTCTATTGTGTGAAATTTAACTACAGGTAATTTTAATTTAAAACTTCCTATTTGTAAATGGGAATCTAAAAGAGTTGATTCCATCGATTTAAAACAAATATTTGATTTAAGATCTAATAGTTAGTGCTGTGAATACTTTTCCTATTCATATATTGCGGGCTTTTGTGCCAAAGTGCTTTAGTGGAGTATAGTGCGAGAAAAATGTTGGCTCACTGTTTTTGTGGATGTTCAATTGCAGATGTTCAATGCAATGACTCGCATGGTTCTGAAGAGTAAGAAGGACCAGAAGGAGCGGCAACAGCAGTCACACGAGAACACAGTAAAGCTGCAGAAAGCTTCTCAGCGGAAAAAGAGGTGCTGCTAGGGAGGATCTCCTCTCTCGTTGCTGATTCCAAAGGCCTTACCACAGGGTCAGTCATGTTTTTGTTAACATTAGAGAGGTTATTTTGAGAAAAGAGATTTTTATAAAGTAATCAGTAATTTTTGTGTTGTGAAAACAATAATAGACAAACCATTTTATAAAAAAAAAAAAAAAAAAAAAAAAAATAAGGGCTTATTATCATTTTTTAAATTTAATATCCTTTCTTTTGTTTGTTATAAAATTCTATTTTCATACTATTTGCCAATATTATAAATTCAAACAACAATTATGTCTGGCAATATTATATTAAGATTATATAAAATTAAAATTCTTGTAATTCTGAACTTTCATCTAGTAACTGTATTAAAGATTGAATTCCTTAACCCACTCTTGATGTTAATGTTGAATATGCTTGAGAAAATTCCTAAATTCCACTGGAAGAACATTTATTACAAAAAAAAGGTCATAAATAGGAAAAATGTACCTCAGTAATAACAGCAAGTCACTTAAAGAAATTTTTTTCCTTCTAGGAATAAAAGCCTTAAATTAAATAATATAAAGTATTTTTTCTTCTATGTTTTCAAAATTGCTCAATTTTGATTAAATGTTGTTAATTTTAGTGAATACTTTCTAAAAAAATATAGCCTTTTAGAGAATACTTTGTAAAAAGAATTTTTTCCTTTTCTTTTTATTTCATATTAATCTCGGTTTATTTGTGCAGTTGCAATACTAGAGAGGTACAAAAAGTAGAACATATCATATTTTTGTGCATTCGTGCTGAAAATAAGAAATATTCTTCAGCAAAATCTACCAATTCTAAAAATAAACGGACATGTTGCATTCATATCATTTATAGAAATAAAACCCTTTTTTTAGCTTTATTGAATTTGTGATTTCCTGTTAATAGGATTATGTACCTCTATACTTATTTTCTTTGTACATTTTAACATAGTAATGTATTTTTAGATTAATATTTTTGTTTTTCTTCCACTAAATCTTTTTGTGTTAGCTTTATATGCTGCTGCTATTATTTTTTCCTTATTCTTTCATTTTAGTTATTTCTTCTTTTTTATTTTCATCTTATTTTATTTATTATCATTTTTTCAATCCATCTTATGTCTCCAATGTATTGTTGTATTGTATATAAAAAATATATTAATATTACTTATTTTTGAAAGCCTTGGGTTAAAAAAATGCTTGAAGCATACTATTAAATGTATGTACTTAGTTTTCAGATTTTCATTTGTAAATAGAAAAAAAAAATATGGATAAAATTAAAAAGTCATGATTAGCGAAATTTCAAAAATAAATATCTTAGAGGCACAAACTTATAACAGATTAGATTACTTATTGGAATTAAATTTAAAAAAAAATATTTTTTTGTTAATTATTTTATTTGGACATTTTTATCTCATTTTTTAATAGTTATTTTATGTTTTCTGTTCAGAAAAAAACTGCACAATTCTTACATAAAATAGCACTTACAAAATTAAATTATTTAAAAAATTATTAATTAATTATTTTAAAAATAGACACAAAAGCTGCAAATTATCAAGCATGCACTATGGGCATAGGCTTTAGAAATGACCCAATTCTCTAATTTATAATGATATTGTATAGTAGTTCTCTATTACAACATGCCTCATTGTAATGGATATTTAGAAATACTGCATGTTTTTAGAGCCAAAAGTTATGATTTAATTTTTTTTGTCTTGAACTTAAATAACATAACTTAAATGTTAACACATTTTAGGTTTTTAATTGAAAAATTTTTGGGAGAAAAAAAGCAAAAAAAAAAAATTGACTTTTTTTTTTTTGAAGCAGTTTTTAATGTTTTCTTAAATATAAATTCAGATAAGAGTAATTCTCTATTTGCAATTTTTTAAATTAAAAGAATTTCTTTTTAACTTCTCATTTTATAATTCTTAGTTACAACTATTAAATTTTAATAACATTGAATCTAAATGAAATTAATAATTATATTGAGTGTCTTTTTATACTGGATGTAATGAATGTGTGCTATAGTTAATCTGTATGTAACCTATTTTTATTATGTTTTATTGCAAATACCCATCACAAGGTTCCTACCAAATGATATTAAAGTGAATTCTGTTGAATTTACTGAAATTCTTTGGTACTAACTAGCATATTGTTTCAATAATTTAAAATTATTTAAATAAACTCTCAAGTTAATTTTTATGTATGAGGTTGAAATTTAAATAATGTCAACTATGCAATTGAGATAGATTCATATTTCAAATTTTATTGATCATTAATGCAGTTGCAAATTTTACTCATCAACTTAATATGGAATTTATGGATATTATAAAATTCTCTGTGGTATATAGTAAGTCCAATAGAGCTCAATTTCTTGGTAGTCTACTTCTCAGTTTTCAGATTTAATTAATTTTTTACAAGCCTTGATAGCATTTTATCTGGCTTTTTATCTTAGCCTTCATGCGAACTTTGCTCAACTCAACTGTACTTGTTTTATAAATTTCATCATAATGTTCACCTGGTTATCGGTTAATATGGGGAATGGCGTTTCATCAAGCAAGCCTTATTGATCTATTAACCCTTAACCATATACATGGAGAGTATTTGAAGAATTTTCTGTAGAATTGTTAATGGTATTTTCAGTATATAAGATCAAGAAGCAACTCATTAACGTTCATAGTAAAATGGAGAAACTTCAGATCCTTCTGAAATAGATTGCTGCAGAAAGAAGATATTTTTAATATATAATTGTTCAATCATTAAATAAAACTTCAATATTTTCTTTGGTGAGATTAATAATGGATAAGCAGTTTAAAAATTGGAATTGTGCTAAAGATTATCTGTGAATTTTTATCTTTGCACAATTAGTCCCTAATTTTAAATTCTAATCATTCAATCATAAATTTTAACTATAAATTGCATTTTGTGTGTCAAATTGTAAATAACATTTATGCTTCTTTACAGGCCAAAAACTTCCAAAGAGATTTGTTCTGTTTGCAGAGCACTGGGAAGAACCTTTAAATAGCTGCGTGTTTCTCACATGAAATGATTTCTGCCACAGATTGAAGAATGGACATGCATTTAGTATGTTTGTGATAATATGTGAAATTTTAGTGTGTGTACTGGAAAATTGGTAAATTATTTGCTAACAATTGTTATTTTCTTTAAATATTAAAAAAAAAAAAAAAGTGTTTGTAAATCGTATCCAAGCCATTCTGTCTGATACACAGACTCATTACTTGCTTTTTCAGTATTTTTGATAAATGGAGTGAGTTTTTAGGCCAATGATATTTGAATTTTTGCTCTCTATGTATAGTCATCACAGCAGAAGTATTTTTAATTTAATGAAATTTAAAGCATAATAAATCCTAATGTTTATAGATTTAATCAAATGATAATTTTATTTTACCTTTGCTGATAAATTAAGTAAAATTTTTGAGAGGACTAGTTATAATTTTCTTTTTATATACATCAATTTTGTTATTTTCTTCAGTGCCTTTATCAAACAAGATAATAGTTTGTAAATTTGTAATGACTGTGTCATTAAACAATGTGGCTGTGTTTCACAATTCATTTGAATGTGGGCGAGTCCAATCATGCACATTGGGATTATCTTAATAATGATTAAATCAATTCTAACTTGAAATGACAATGCACTCAAGAATTGCCTTGGAATTTTTAATAACTCATATAAATTATTCATTTTGAAATGAACTATGTAGTTATATTTTCAAGAAATATTTTTAGTAAGTCAAGAAAAATAAATTATGAAAACTATTTCTAAATTAAAATGTTTTCACAATGTTTTTTGTTCTTTTCTAGTTAGGCACGAAAATTAAAAGTTTCTTTCTTATTATATACATATTTTAAAGGTAAATAATGTATCTTCTAATTTTTGTAGAAGATTAAACTTATAATTGTTAGAATTTTAGTTTAATGTGATTTATTAATTTCCTTCCCATGATTGTTTTAATTGAAGCATTCGATTTATTTGTGTTGGGTCTTGTGCTTAAATCATTGAATAGAATCAGGGAAATTTAGCATTTTTAAGTAGTGCCTTAAAGTGAAAACTAACAAAGATAACATTTTCTATAAATGTATTCAATAAAAATGTATTAATTTTTTTTTAAAGGTCTTTAATTTACTTTAATTGCATTTGCATGGGGTGAATTTCTACCATAAATTAAAATTTTTTCTTGCCATGTCAAATGTACTTTTCTGGATTTGAACTCGAATAACCTGCAAGTTCTCTAGAATGAATCCATTAACATTCAGTTAAAAAGAATTGTAGAATAACAAGTTTATTAATATATGAATGAATCTTAAGAATATTAAAATAAATATTCTATATTTTTATAATTATTTATTTAATATTGAAAACAAATTTCAATCTATTTATGATTTGCTCTGGATATAATATTTTTTTCTTATATGTCACATTTTTGCAATACAAACTAACATTGTGAAGTGTATTAGAGAATGCATGTGCAAATCTGTTAAAAACAAATTTTATTTTATCTTTACACCTTAATTATTCACATGTTTATATGTGAGTTATATAATAAAAGTATAATGATTAATGATGATAAGTTATAAAATTATTTAACAATTTATTTGTGATATGGGGTAAACAAATAATAAAATAAATAAAATGAAAGCGACTCCATTGAATATGGGTGTAAATTTCTTACATACCATTGCATTTCCCAAATACTTGAGAAATTGTTGTCTTTTTTTAAAATAGGGTAATGGAGAATTTAAAAAGTAAAGTTATTTATTGATTTTTTTAAAATCTTTTACAAATAAGTGAGAAAACTATATATTATAAATTCTAAGCCTCACATCATCTGTATTTTTAAATTGGATTTTGGGATTTATGGTGAATTAGTAAATTTTATTTAAGAAGTTATATTCTGTGATAGAACTCCTCTTGTAAACAAATCTTGATAAATTGATTGATTGCATCTTTTAAGCTGATGCCAAGGGCATAGTTTTGAGTGTACTGTCGAGATAATTGATCGTATCAAATGTCTCTTCCTTAAAAATATTTCTGGGTGCAAACTGCTTATGATGGCATGAAAACCAAATCTCTGAAATTGCTGCATAGCCAAGATTATTGCTTTTTGTGTTAGACAGTATCTTTGATAGAATCTACAAGGAGTAAATGAACTGCCGTCAGATAAATTTTTTTTGGTTTTTTCATTTAAAATGCCTTGTCAAAGAAACAAAACAAAAAAAAAAAAATTTTTGTAGTCAAAGTCCAAAATATAATGTTAACACATTTCAACAGTTGATAAAATACTGCGTTTCAAAAAAGAGTTTCAAGAAAAAAAGTCAAAATAGTTAAAATTTTCAAATATTTCAACACACAAAGAACAAGTTATTCTACATAATATAGTATAGTTTATTAGATATAATATTTTTTCAAATTTTGAAGAAATAAAGTATTTTTAAGACTAAATAAATCTCACAAAAAATTTTCATATATGATTTATTAAATAATTATAAAATTATTTAATTAAATTTGTTTACTTTTTGCGAATTTTCAATCATCAAAAAGTTTTTTCAAATTTAATTTGCTGTGTTAATAAAATTGCTTAGAATATTTATTTTTTTTCCAATGTTAGTTTTTGTAATTAGAATACCTCCTTTACTAGATCAGGCATGCTTACATGTTTTGAAATTTGCAAGTTAATTATTAATTTGCTGTTAGAAAAAGATAATATTATGAAAAAAATTATTCAAACAGTTTAAATTATTCAACTAATTATAATTTTTTTCAACCATGAAATGTCATTAGAAGCATATTAGAATAACCAGCAAATCAAGATTGGTGAGTCCAATAAAGTTATCTCACAGAATGAGGTGAATCATCATTCAAAATAGACCAGGTACTAAAATTGTTTAACCAAGCAAAAAAATTGTTTTATTGTTTTTTAATTGTTTTGTGAAATTTGTATAGAATTTAATTGTTCTTATCTGAACACTTTTGTGAGTAACATTCATTCTTTTGTCATGCATTTTTTGATACAATGAATATATTTAAAAGCACATTTATTCTAGATAATTAAAACAACATGTAAATTAAGAAAAAATTATGTTCAAATTAAATTGTTTCAAAGCAATAAATTGTCAAAATTTTGTCTAAAAATTTTCTTATTGTATTCATGGCATGTCTATGCAAAAACTCATCGCATATTATTTACATTATGTATGAGATAAAAATAATGCTTTCAATGGAAGAAATTTTGTTAAACATGTTTTAAATTGTAAGTGCACACGGAAGGTTGCTTTCTTTCGTTATTCAAGGAAATTCTCGAAAAAAGCGCAGATGACACTTTCTTTTCATTCTTAGGGGATCCAGTAAGTGATAAAAATTAAATTAATTAATTTGGTAGAATAAGATTTTGCCTTTCTATTTAGAATTTTTGACTTAAAATTTTACCATTGCATGCACAGGTATTGTAGATTCATTCTACACCAGGACTTGGACAATCTTAGCAATAAAGTTGTAATTAATCAATAAACTCTGCTATAACAAAGATGCAGTTATATGTAGTGAAGGTAGAAGGTTGTCCCCTCACTTCCAAAAAAATGTTGTTAACATATATGGATAGATATGTGTATGTAATTTTGTATGTATGATCGTATGTACACACACATATGTATATAATTTTTTAGAAGAATGACAAACTGCCTTTTTAACAGCGTAAGTATTTAATAAATTTAATAATTATTAATAAATTAGTAAAGTAATTAAATGAATCATAAATTTAACAGAATAAATAAGTTTGTTTTTCTTTCTGAAATGAAAAAAATATAAAAAAATACAAAAATATAAGCATATTACCTACTCGGCACAATATTATAATAGTTCGAAGTAATAAGATCTGCAGATTCAGTAGGTGCAGTTCTAAATTTATTCTAGTCATTTAATTTGAATGTAATTGCAGCATTTTGTATACTTTGTTGATCTCCTTACTCTATAAATAATATTCTTCTATCTAGATCATCTTCACTACTGATCTTCTCAGAATGCAGCAGAATGAACATTCCATTCTGTTGTTGACATGCTTTCTTGATGCAATTTATGTGGGAATTTGCAATAGGTTTATTTGCTTGAAAGTTTCAAAATCTGGCTTTTTCTTCTCTACATTTGGAATGAATTCCTTTTTAATTTTTTGCTGAACTTGAGAATCAGTTTCTTTTCCTATTGTGCTGACATAGTTTAAACCTTTCAAAGAGCTATTTTATTATATAAACGTAATTCAAATTTTAAGTTGTTGAAATGTGTTAACATTATATTACATGTATTGGACAGATGAATATAACACATAATGAACCAGTTGTTTTAAGATCTAGCCTCTTGGAAAGCATTTTTCAATTTGTGTTCATCTAATATTATCTGTGTACTATGAAAAAATGTTATAATGTGTAATATTTTTGACTGCTGAACATAAATTCAAACATGTTTTATTGTGGAAATCCAGAAGAAAACTTAAGGTTTCATAAGAAAATAGTTTTACAACATTTTATTCAAAAGACTTTTAACACCCCAGTAATTTTAAAATGAAACTTTATAATATGTGTGCACTAGTTAATTGTACTCTTTCTTAGGATTTGTTTTCAATTATTAAAATTTTAGGATAAATGTTTTTAAAGGTTCGTTTATATATTATACAACAAAATAATAAAAGCAAAATTTTAAATAAATAAAAAAAAAAAAGCATTACAATTTCTAACTACTGGAATTATTTGTTAATTTTAGAAAAAAATAAATTACATTACACTTATAATTCTATGACTCTAAAAGTATTTTTTTTTGTTTGTATGTGTGTGGGAGGAAGACACATGCTCTTAGAGAGGTTTCCATTTATTGTGATCTGTGTATCATTAATATATATATATATATCAATGCATTAATTAGCTTTAATTCCACACTTGAATTTTTTTTTTTTTTTTTTTTTTTCAACTGTACTTTTTCTTTTGTGAAATCATTTCAATTATTTAATTTTAGTGCAAATTATATATATATAAATAGTTCTTTATATAATCAAAATTAATAATGTGTATATGTAAAAAGTGTATATAATTTTTTATATCTTAATATATATATGTCGTGTGTATGATTGTATTTTGTGTAATTCAATCCTTTGAATATAAAGAGTATTATCTTATAAAAGTTTTAATTGCATTTAATTTTTATTTCTGAAAAATAGAAAATAAAATAAATTTTTACCACTGGAGTAATTGTTTATTTTACTGCATTTTTAATCCTAATATGCATTCATATAGCTATGAAGATATTCCATTTATTAGGTTTTTCAAAATTGTTTATTTTTAATATGGGAAGACCTTTTTTTTTGAAAATTTTATTGTTCATTTAGCAAATTTTCCAAGTCAAACTGAACGATTTCACTTTGCTGTCCTGCGACTTTGTGTCTGTTAAAAAAGAACCCTTTAATTCACCAGGAACGTGCACTATTCAAAAAGGAACCCTTTAAACCACCAGGAACGTGCGCTATTCAAAAGGAACCCTTTAAACCACCAGGAATGTGCACTATTCAAAAAAAGAAATCCTTTAAACCACCAGGTACGTGCACTATTAAAAAAGGGAATCCTTTAAACCACCAGGAACGTGCACTATTCAAAAAAAAGGAACCCTTTAAACCACCAGTAATGTGCACTATTAAAAAGAAACCCTTTAAACCACCAGGAACGTGTACTATTCAAAAAGGAATCCTTTAAAACCACCAGGAACGTGCACTATTAAAAAAGGAACCCTTAAACCACCAGGAACGTGCACTATTCAAAAGGAACCCTTTAAACCACCACAAAGTGCGCTGAAACGATTCCTGTGGCTTCCAGGGAAAGCGTTCCGATGCTCTTCACTTTAAAAGTAAACTGCAACAAAACAAGGATTCGGAAATCCGTTGAACGAAGGATATTGAACCGTTTAAAACCGAAACATCTTCGCAAACTTCAGATTCACAGGACTGCTGTGTTTAAGGTCCACTCATTTTGTGTGGCTAGGGTTGATTGGAGGTTAAAATGCATGCATCTAAAGTGTATGAAACATTTTCAGATTTTGTTTATGCTGCACGTTAAGAAATGTTTTTCGTTTTTGGAAAAATTTGGTATGTATCTTTTTTTTTTTCTCGCTGCAATAGAAGAAGGGTATATGTGAAATAAAACCTTCGATTTGTGAATACAAAATTGAAAATCCATGCGAAAGTCCACGATCTTTAAACCTTGCCTTAAAAAAAAAAAAAGTCAGCCATTCTCTTTTGATTAGAATACCGAAACTAATAAGGTTATTAGCAAACTCGACGGAATCGTCTTCCAAAAGTCGCATGATTGTTGTGTTTAAGATGCATTCGTCATTGGTGATCGAAAGTTAAAACACGGAGTGTATGGTGTGTGTAGTGCATTGGACCCATAATGTTAATTATGAATATATAGGAATGCACATTTTTTTCAAAATTAAAACAACAAATTTTTTTGTATGGTTAAAAATTAATATTAACCACTAAGAATTGTCTTGTACAGATAAAACGCCCTTTTATCATGATACTAAACAACATGTTAGTTTAAAAAGAACCGTCTCTCTCTCTCTCTATATATATATATATATATACACAGATTAGTCAATAAATTAGAAACCTGAAAACACTATTTAAATGTACATCCTTTAGCACAAATGGCAGATTAGGATTCTGCAAGTTTTTAGAGGACATTTAAGTCCAAATAATACCCTCCATTGGATGTGCAAAGTCTTGTCGAGTAGATGGCAGAACATGTAGATTTCCAACGTATTGCCATATAGTTCTGTATTAATTTTAAATCTAGAATAGTATCCAGAAATGATTGCTGTAGATTTTTTTAATGGTCTGTATGAGCCGCTGATTATTAAAATCAATATTTCATGTCACTTTTTGCTCGTTTTAAGATGATCTAACATCTCATAACGTGACATAGGCTACAAGTTCTAAAATGGCAAAGAAAAAAAGTTGATTCTAGTCTAGAAGCGTGCATCTTGCTTATCCTTGACAAAATCTACAACACGTAACATTTGAAGTGGTGTCAGACGAGATGAGCGAGTTGTTCTCGCTCAGTATCTGTCCGACGTCGAGAAGTCCAAAAGCTAGTCCAAAATTACGATCGCAAGAAATCCCTTTGATGTGTGGGTTGAAGCGGGTCCCGAGAACAATTGACTCCCTCCGAGTTCTGTCTACACTGAGACAAATCGGTCTACAATTGGTCGCTTGTTCTTGAACTCTCGTCCGGAACGCTTATGAATGGTTTGTTGCTCTACGGTCATCTTATGCACACGAGGGCTAAACAGACCGGGATCTACAGTTTGACGTCGATTCGAACCACTCGCGAACATCCATGCCACCGCCAGGATTCGAATCTGGAGCCTGTGGTACCAAGGCCAAGAACGCTAGCCAACTGGCCATCATGGTTATGAATGATATCATGAAAAAAATTTTGTAGGCTCTTGTTCAAGTTGAATCCCGGTATTGCGTTTCTCAAAACGTATAACCGTAAGTGTCTATTTTTTGTTTTACTTCTTTCTGTCTATTTTTGTTTGTTTGTTAATCTCTCACTTTAAGTATATATATATAGTAGAACCTCTGCAAGTCGAACTTCAAGGGAGACGCCAAATAATTCGAGTTATAGAGTTTTCGACTTAATTTTGTAAGGAAATATTCGACTTGTAGAGGTTTAGATTCTTTCTAACTTATTTTGCGTTAGAGAGGTAAAATAAATGAAAATTTAAGTTACACAGGTAATAAACATGTTTATTTGCAACTTAAAAGTTATATTATGTATTACAATAAAAAATCAAAATAATTCCGAAATAATTTCAAATGATCGAGTTGTAAAGGTTGTAAATTCAAACATTGCTAATGTTCGAGATACAGAGGCCCAATTTTTTTTTTTTACGAGAGGAAAAATAATCCCCACAAGCCATTTTGGTATATGACTCATTATTTCGACATATAGAGGGTTGAAATTTCGGTGCTTGAATTGAAGGGAACAAAAAGTTTTCGAGTTTTGGAGATTTTCGATTTATCGAGTTCTACTGTGTGTATATATATATATATATATATATATATTTGATTTAAGTTTTCTTTCCCCACGTTTTTTTCTAATTTTACGACGAAAGAGTTTCAAAAAAACTCTTTTTGCAGAGTTTGAGTCGATGATTTTATTCTGAGGATGGCATGAATGAAATAAAAGTTCGCTGTTGTTATTTTTGAAACCAATTTCATTATCGCAACTGCAGTTGACGTTGCTTTTTACAGTGGTTGTTGTTGTGCGTTGTTGCCGAAATTTTACTTCTTAAGCTCATGGATTCGGGGAAAAAAGAACTACCAACAACAAATCAGACACAAACAGTTAAATCGATTAACACTTTTATTTACTTCATTCATAAAATACTTCAGATCATAAATACATGTATATATATTTTTCAACCTGTAAATAAGAGTTGATAGCAGCACATTCATGAATAAACACAAAAAAAAGGAAAATATATAATGCAATGATACTCAGAAAAATCTCCATTTTACATAAACATTTTATAACTTTGGAATAGTTCGATTTAGTTTAAAAATATTAAATTCATTCGAATACATTAAATGAAGATGGGTTGAATAGACTTGACAAAAATTCAAAGACAAAATAGATAAATTCAAATTAAATAATTAGATTTCATCTGTATATTGACTGTATTGAATAATATTATAATTTGTTGAATAATTTATGAATAGATTTCATTGAAAAGAAACGATAAGCTTATGAAGGTAATTAAATAAAAAAAAATTTCTTTTCAAACTGAATGCAAAATTTTTGATTATTTCTAGTTTTAATCAATTAAATAATGGATTTATTAGGAAAATTGAAAAATTTCCTCTTTAATTTTTAAGCGCGATGCACTGTTTATCGAAAGATTAATTGTTTCAATAAAAATGGAATTCCAAAATGTCATTTCGTGTTCCGTAATATTTCTGTTTTACTAAACAAGTGGAATGTTTTTTTTTTTTCTTTTATTTTTCCTATTGTGATTCTTGGAATGGAATATGTTTTGAATTCAGATGCCTTTTATGAATGAATAATTCAACGATACATTTAAAAATATAATTTTTAAATGTTAATATTACTTAACTACTTAATTCAAACACATCATTAAATCTGATGGACTACTTAATTCAATGTTTCTAAAACTTTTCTTTTTTTATTGCAGATTTGTTTTGATTGAGTTATTATTGTAATGGAATTTTTTTTTCTAATGAATTCCTTTTATATTGATTGTGTAAGGCTGTGATAAAAATATTCTTGATTTAGATTTGTTAAAAATATCACCTATTAAATACTCAACAATTATTTAGAATAGTTTCTTTTTGATTTAATTTCAATTTTTTTTTAAAAAACAGCATATTTTAAAATTTATCTGATTGTTAAACATCAGAAATTAGACTTAAAATTTCAAAAAATTTGTTTGCTAATGTCTCGACTTTTTCATCATCATGATATTTCATACATGAATGTAGAATCATGACAAAATGGGCCGTTTGTTCAATGGTAATTATATTTTAAATAATGAAATTACAATTTTGTTGCTGTTATTAAATATTGAATAATAATAAATGTTATTATTGGGGTTAAATCTTAAGTACTTTAATTTCAACAACATGAATCCTATTAAAAAAATGGTGTAAATAAAAAAAATGTTAATTTTTCTCAAAATTTCTTTTAGATCATCCCAGACTAAGATTATTTTTATTTCAAGCTACCTTTAATAAGCTAAATTTCAGTCGAAAATGGGTTTGAAACTCGACTGCAGTTAATTTGAATGCAATTACTAGTTTTTTTTAAATATGACGTTTGAATCCATGCGAAGTGCAGTAGCTTTGGATTAAAATGATTTAACTTATCTTTAATCTTTTCGTTTACGAAAGTACTTTGATAGTGTTTATAAGAAATAATTTGTGTAATTTGTTTTTTTGTACAATTTAATGACAAGTTGATTGTTTTGATTCTAAAATAATTTTCATTCAAAAAGTTATGGTGCCGTGTTTGGAGAATTTGGAATTTAGTCATTTTCTACATCCTTATAAAGGAAAAATATTAATGGCCATTCAAATATATTATATAATATATTTGAGCGGCAGTTTCTGTTTCTTATCGTATGATGGCTGTTTTATGTGCATATTTATCAATCGGCTATATTTTTTTATTTGTGTGCGAGTTCTTGTAATGAATTTTCTTAATTCATTTTCGATTTTTTTTTTGTATTGCTTAAAAAATAATTCGATTGCTTTTAATTCACAAAAGATTGGTTTATTTTAATTTTTAACACGATGAAAAAGGACGATACAATTAAAGTAAAGTTATGATCTATTTTACTAGGATATCAAATTTTTCATAAGTTGTTTAGAAAGGATTGACTTGCTCATTAAAAAAAGTTATTTGAACTTTAAGGATCGACAGAAATGGATTTGACTCGAAAATCAGTTTTCTGTGCATTCATTTGATTTCGAATTCTGTTTCTTTTAAATCTAGATTTTTTGTTCACCGTTTTTTTTTTTTTTTAATCTAACTCATGGAAATGTCTGCATTTCATTCTATTTGCAGAGATACTTGCGGAGAAACCAAAGCTTTATAAATACTTTTTGTGAACAGCTGCAAACAAAGTGTTCGTTACAAATAATCAAATGAAATGATCCACTTCGAAAGTCTTTTCCAATCTGACTAGTAGGAATTACAACAGTTGTGCATCACATTTATTAAACAATACAGTGATAAACATCTTGTAAACAACGGCGTGTACATCCACTGCTTAACAAAGCAACAATTATGGACAATAAACAGCACTACAAGCAGTTCTATCACATTTTCAAATTATATCAAGTTTTTCTTAAATGAAAGAAGACGCTACATTCACTTGCATTACACATCCATTTACAGAAATAAAAATATAGGCTTAGTAAATTAAATTTATAAAAAATCCAATTCGCAAGGATGCTCTTTCAGGCTGGTGTAGTAGACAATGATATTCTGATTGGATAACAGAGCAACCGGTTTTTTAAGAGACTCTTTCGTATTTGACCTCCTTTTTAATAAAAAAAAAGTAACACAAAGGATGATTAAAATATTTTTCTTTGCAAATTTGTTTTAGATGTTCATCTAATTAAGTTGCTTGTGAAATTTTTTCTTAGGTTTTCACCTGCTACCATAATGTAGGTTTGGTTTGTCGTTCTACGGTCATCTTGTGCGCACGGGGGGCTAAATAGACGGGGACCTACAATTTAAAGTGGATTCCGAGCCACTCGCACACATCTAAGCTACCGTCAGGATTCGAACCTGAAGCCTGTGGTACCAATAGCCAGAGCGCCAGCCACTTGGCCATCCCTTAATGTAGGAGCTATACAGTCTAGTTTTATTACCAGTTTTTAAGTCTGTTCGGAACAGGCTCAAACACTATTCATATTTGACTTTGGGCTTTTCTCATAGCATCGATTTCTCTGCTGAATTATTTTTAGGCCCTTTCCTCCAAGTGGCAGAAATATCACAATTTTTCTATTTTTAATTGGCAATTTAGATGGCTTCATCTGAATATGTCTCCTAAATGGAAACAATGACTTTTTGTATGAAAAACCTTTTGAACTGAGAAAATCTCCCGAGAATCTTATTAATCACTATACTTATAGATATAAAAGAAGACGATACAAGAAACAAAAGATCAAGGGTCGAATGGAAAATATACTCAGGAATTGATTCGTTTAAATAGCCTTAAGCCTAGTCATCGACTTCTTTCTACAAACCGAAAACAAGACGTCCTTCTTTCTAGATATTCGCATCAAAACATACCCTTCAAATGCTAAACTGCACAGCTCCATCTCCTTTGGGGAACTCATTCTGATCCAATGTACGAACCAAGAAATAAAGTGTTTTCGTATGCAAGGTTTTCTCGGATCTGGTGGATGAGGCGAGGTACAAGTTTTTTTTATCATCTTTCCAATTTTATTGTGTTGTGATCTAGTTGATCCATAGCTTTATCATTTCATTCTTGTTTTTCCCCCTTTTATTTTCTTTTTGGTTGCCATAAATAGTGTGCTAACTGTTTTGACTCACAATCAGGTTCAAAACTCAACATGTGATTCTCTCTTATTTGACAGATTGTCATGGATTACTGAATGTTGGGACGTACGATTATAATTTTTCGTTCTTTAATATTTTTATTTCATTTGTATAACGTTTGGATAAATTGAAATGAAACACCTTAATATCTCAGAGAGCCTCTTCCAGCCAAAATGAGCATTTGAATTAAATAAAAATAAAAATATCGTCCCTTCATGGATATATGCAATTCACATGACAGAAAACAAGAAGACAAAACTCTCACCAGAAAGGAGTCCAGAGGTTGGCTCGCTTCCACGGATTAATATGTCCTTTTAATCTGTTATCACTTCAGTCTCGTCATTTGACTCTGTAGAATGCGATTTCAGTTTTCCATTTTCAGAATTTTTCTTTTTATTCTGGAAGTTTGTTACTTAACCGCTTTTAAAAAAAGTACTTTATAAACCGGTGGACTGGCATAGGGTACTGATAACACAGAGGCAGTTTTTTCTTCTTTTAATATTGATTATAAACTTAATAAAAAAAAATCGTAGGGCTTAACGTATAGCGTTATTTTTAATAAAATGTTTTAATAGCGAAATAGACAAATTAAGAGACCTCAGCGAAATATAATAATTCTGTTCCTCATTGTCTACGACCAGCTGAATAATAATAATAAAAAATAACCCATATGAATACATTTTCAAAAGATTTGAAGGGAACTATTACTTGCTTCAAACGTTTCCTAACTGATTATAAAAATATAATTTTAAATATTTTTCAATAATGAATTATTCAATACAAGAATAAAAAGCTTGTCTATTTTGAATTATCAATATATATATTTTAAAGATATTTCATAGCACTGCTTTTACATACGTCTGTGAAATTGAAGTACTTGCTTCAAGTCACTCCATGTAGCGGAACTTGAGGCGCACTTTTTCTCTCAGTAAAATTTTGTAACAAGTAAGCACACACACATATGTATATATACACGCAGAAGCAAACTCACGTGTTAAGGCTCGTTCCCACCGAGGCGTTAAGCGTGAGGCGTTGACCAATCACTAGCCTCATCACGTTCGCCTGAAACCGGTTTGAAATCCACCGCTTTGAGTTGACCAACTCGAAGCGGAACTTCACTAGGCGTAATGCTATTTCTGGCGTTTCGCTGTGATGGGGTCGAAAAATTTTTCTTGCCTGCCTGCCTGCCGCGTGAATTTTCAACGCTTCTCGCCTCAGTAGGAATGGGCTTTTAATGTTACAAGGAAGCAACACATACTGCACAAAAATAGACAACTATGGAGATTCACAAGGTGTAAATAAAACATACACTCTATCGGACAAGGACTGGTATACACATTTTAACAAATAAAATGAAATGAGAAAAACAAGATTTCACAATGAAAAATAATTATGCAACGCAAACAAAAAGATCCAATTCAAACTTTTATTTGCGCCGCCTTGTACAACATGTTGAGGTTCATAACAGGGTGTCTTTTATCATGTAGTCGGCAACTAGCTGCTCTTCAACGTGCAAGTCAGAGTAACGGTCGATTCGTGTCTTTTCATAAAATCTATGCTCATCCTATTTCAACAATTTAACTTTGGGTCACACAATACTATTTTTTTTCAAATAATGCACCAATATTTTTAAAAATCCAAGTTGAAAAATTGCAAGTCTATTTCCTTTTATGTCTTTTTTTTTTTCCAAAAAGGGCTTTAAGTGCCGATAAATACATTATTCAATTCCTTCTATTAGCTCACACTCTCCTTATATATCTCTTGTCCAAATTTTCAATCGTTCATAAAACACTTTTGATTCAAATAAATGTTTTTCGAACTTCTAATTAATTAATTTTAGTTTTTTTTAGATTTAAGTTGCATATATCTACCAATAGATGGCGCCAGATAAACTTAAAAAAATGAATGAAAATTATTTATAAAGGACTTTCTGCAATAGAGTGTGAAAAAAGTAGGAATTGGCTTTTAAATTTTTTTTTTATATATTACTTGTTTTGTTTGTTATCAAATGAACCAACATTTTACTTCAATTTATATCGCATACAAGTCTAACTTAGGGGGCACTTTTAAAACCCTTAAAATTTATGGAAGTGGAAGTTTCATAAAATGAACTCATTGCAATATTTGCGATCTTCATTGCTGAACAAGAAATCAGAAATTTTGAGAAAAAATAAACTGCATCCTCTCAAGAATTAACATTCCAGACACATCCGAGTGGTTATACATATCTCATGTATATGCTTGCTTGCTTAACATTTAATTTTAATTGATGAAAGGTTCATTTGAAGTAATTTTTTATCGAACAAACTAAAGACCTTTTAGAAAAAGCATTTATTTCAGGAGAAAGGTTGTTGTCCATTTCTCCTTTTTCTGACTGCCAACCTGTCATTCTGTCCCTTAGAATGAAACGGTGGGATTCGAGGAATAACCATTCAAAAATCACGCAAATATGATGTGCTCATTCAGTTCAAAAATTATAACTCAGGTTTCTGTCAGCTTTGGTTAAGATATTGCAGATTCAATAATGCAATGACTGAATTAAGTGAAAATATTTGCGTGAATTTTTAAAAATGGTTCCCTCTTAATTGTTTATTTTCATGTTCGTAATCATTTTGAAAAAAAAAAAAAAAAAAAGAAAGAATTTTAAACATAATAAATAAAAAAAAAGGAAAAACTTTCTCAAATTTACATATATAAAAAGATTGGAGGAAATTGACGCGTTCACGAACAAGAAATAAACTTGGTAATTTTTTCTATGGTGATATTAATAGGACCCTTTGGAAATAATGTTTGAATAAATATTTTTCTTTTGCATGCATTTTATGTGAATTAGAAATTTTCAAAAAATTCATATACTATTAGTTTAACAGCTTTGCAGAAGAGATTGCGGATAAACAGTAACATTGATACTGAATTCCATACATTTTAAACTATTTTAAGTTGGATTATTTAACTGAGAAGTAATAAAATCACTTTCAAATTGTTTTTGACATATCTTGGTTTTAAACAGATCTGAGAAATCCTCCAGCAAAATGTAATTCACATTTATTTTACGCGCACTAAATAGAATTTGTCCATCATGAATGACGTCAGCAGATAAACAGGTACGTCTGCCATGATGTAATAGCAATAACAATTTCGGTTTGATTTAATTCTGATCTCTGTGATTTGTGTTTACCTTTTTTATTAAAAGATTATATATATAAAAACAAACTAATAATTAAAATAAATATTAATGTAAACAATCCTATTGAAGTCCATATCTCCTAGTCCAATCCTCCAGCTTTGTCCAGACTTTGGTGAACGCAGAGAAATGCTGTCAGCGAATTAAATCATATTTTTGTTTTTAATTTAGAAATGCTATTTTGTCAATAGTTTTCCTGTAGATCAATACTTGTGAAGTAACCAATCTTACTTTCAATGGGCTATGTTTTCTCAAAATTTCCACAACAGTGGCCATTAGAATATGAAGGGTGATCCACTTCAAATGTGAGAACATTTTGTCAATGTAACAAAATTTTGTTTGACAAATGATCCGGAAGAAACGAGTGACAATGTGATGGGTTCTGATTATCCGGCCAAAATCTTTGGATCTTTATTGTCGAAAAAAGGAGAGGTTGAAATGAATTCGACAGGCATTCAGCAAAATCACTCGAAAATTCCACCTGACAAGCATCTTCCAAGTTCTATCCCACAAGCTATGGCTTTCGTGGGCACACAAGACTGAAGTTCGTCTACCTAATTGAAACAAATGATACTTCTATCGAAGGAAGGGTATTCTTTTATGCTGCTTTACTCTTTGTACTGCTTTTTAGGGATTTTTCAGTTTTTTTAGTTTTTTTCAATTTGCTGCCTAGCTGGAAGATAATAAAGAAAAATGTTCTTTCTCCTATTAGCAAATAAAAAAAAATATGACCAAAATTTTTCTTGTAAATTGCTTTTTCCTTTATATAAAGCTGCGACTTTGATTTGATATTCAGCTGCAGTTTCTTTTTATAAATAACTGTTAATTTTTTTTTTAGTGAATTTCTTTCAATATTTTGTGTCCTTTGTAATTTGTATGTGAAAAAATGCTTCCTCCACATTGGAAGTTACCATGGCAGGTTTTAAAAACTAAATATTCGTTTAGAATGATGAGAACTCATGGGACTGCAGATTTTTTGCGAAAGTTGGCACTTTCGATAAGAAATTTTGAAAATAAACCATGCTAAACAACGTTGCTTTTTTTAGAAAATAAATCTTACTGAACGAAACATCATTTCCAAAGGATCCTGTAACGAGAAGAGATGGGAGCTACCCTTTTTTGGGGGGCTCCAGGCCGTGCCACCGCGTGACCATGTTTCGAGGGTTGGCCAGCATCTCCTGCCAGTGCTGCAGCTGCTCCCCTCTGGCGTACATGAAGGGCCCGATGACCACCTGGCCGTGCACCAGGTCCCGGACCATGGGACTCGATCCCGCCCGGACGACGCTGAAGGTGAAGCTGCAGGAGTCGAAGAATCGACCGGACACCCCGAAGCTGAAGGTCTCGTCGAAGATGAGCTCCTGGCCGGACGCCGACTGGGGCACGGTGCGCTTCGACTTGATCATCTTGCGGCCGTGGTACAGCTGCACCTTCACGTACACCACTGACAAAGAAGACAACACAACGTTAAATCCATCCATCGAATCATAAATATACAACAGCAAAAATATAACAAATAATGATAATGAACTCATTTATATTCTATTAATAAACTTTCTTATGTAATATTTTCTCTATAACATGATTGTAAAAATATTCATTTATTTGAACTTTTTGTAATGTTTTGCTTTCGACATTGAAAATTACACATATGCTACCTCTCTTAATAGTCAACCGTCGAACTTACAGTTCGTTGTTTCTCTGAAATCTTTGGCGCATTATCGTTATTTGGCGACTTTTATGTGAAAAACATACAACAATGTTAAATAGCAAACTAGGACTAACATCACACATGCAGTTGCCAAAAGCCGACTAATTCCTTATAACTTTAAGAAGTCACTCATCAAGGACTTCAACTGCCCTAGGAAGCTGACATCAGTTATTAGCAGACTCAGAACTAATCATTACAGAGGGATGAAGGTTATCCCAGACAAGACCAGGAATGCATCCCCTGCAGAAATTGCCGCAACGCTTTCCTAACACCTAAGCACATTCTAGAGTGCCCAGCACTCACTCCCCATGTTTTGCAATTGGGTAGGGTGCCAATCGAGGCCAACTTAAGAGAAGTCCTGTATAGTGAAGAGGCGCCGTTGCTTGCGGCCTATCGAGAAGACTTTTGACTTGATCTAACATATCAATGTTAGATCAAGTCAAAAGTCTTCTCGGCAGCGATCAAGTCGAAAAAGACAATGTACATAAATTTGGTGGTTGTTGTCGTGTCCATGGATTTAAAATATAATTTGATAATTATATTTTAAATCCATGGACACGATAACTTCTTCTAACAACAACCAAATTTATGTACATCGATGCGATAGGGATTGCAATACCGGGATACCGCATACTGGTATTTTGTGTCATTTGTACAATTTTTGTAATACCGGTATTCACAAGTTTAAATACCGTTTTTCGGTATTTACTAGAAATTTAGAATTCTTATTTGGGAAATTCTTATCTGTGAATTCTTATTCAGAATTCAGAACTTATCCACATTCAGAAGAATTCATAAGTTATCGAAGATTATGATGACACTAATGTCGATAGTGTAAAGGAATTGTCTCTTGAACAAAAATTAGAATTGGCAATAACTAAAAAAATTTCAACAAACCAAAATACAATACAGAAATCAGCTATATCCAAAACAATCCGACGAGAAATAGATTTATTTGAAGATGAGGGATTTAGGGGTAAATACTTGGAAAAAGTATATCGTGCATTGCTAACAGTACCACCCACTAGCATAGATGCTGAAAGAGTATTTTCGGCAGCTGGTAACTTTAGCACAAAATTATGTCCCAGTCTTAATGATAGTACAATTGATGCATTATGTTTTTAAGATCATATTTCAAAAATTTGTAATAGTACCACAGACTGAATAGTGATATTTACACCTTTTGTGATTTAAATAAATAAGATGTTCCTTTACTTTTTGTGATTCTTTATATACTGTTATAATTTATAAGTTACAATTTTTTTTTGTGATATTTACATTCTCTAATAAAACTGGCAAATAAAACAAAAAACACATGTGTTTTCTTTCTAAAATTTCTACTACCGGTATTAAAATCTAAAAATACCGAATACCGGTATTGAACTTTTGGTCCGATATTTCAGTCCCTAGATGTGATGGATCTTTTGTTCTATGTTCCTTGCAACAACGTTATAGGTTATAATTATTAAGTCACGGAGTAGTAATGTAATACAACGTGCATCAGGGGTTGCTAGTTTGGCAAACATAATCCTCACGCGACTTTTAATTTATAGTTTAACATATGCGATGATAGCTTGGCGATTTTTACCAACCATCTTTATTGTTGGTGCGAAGAGAAGAAAAATATCTACTATCCATCAATGATTTTCAAAGAAATATTATGTTTTTTTTTAGCTGTAAACCAATGTAAATTTAATCTATTTCAAATATTTGGTATTTATATTCTATTAATAAACTTTGCTATGTAATATTTTCTCTATAAAACGGTTATAAAAATATTGATTTATTTGCACTTTTTGTAATATTTTGCTTTTGACATTGATGTTACATAGATGCTACCTCTCTTAATAGTTAACCGTGGAAGTTACAGTTCGTTGTTTCACTGAAACCTTTGGCGCATTATTGCTATTTGGCGACTTTTTATGTGAAAAAAAAAAAAAAAACAAAAAAAAAAAAAAAAAAAAAAAAAAAAAAAGAAACTACCAGAAGGTCTTTGAACGGGAAAAATGACAACAAGAGTAGTACTTCTTTTTTTATATGTGGACACATATTTCTCTGGATTACCACATGGTACTCCAGAAAAATTACTCAGAGAGCATTGCCGCACTCTTTGAGAACCACTGATATAGTGTAACGTTATAATCTTTAGAAAGTGTTATTGTGTATAATAGTGTTGGCATTGTTTTAATTATTGGGGATTTTACTGTAAAAAATTGTTAAAATGCAATTAAATTAATTAAATGCAAGGATAAAAATAGCTTTTTTTTTTTTTTCTTAATAGGAAATTTTGAAACTAAAATTTAAAGGAAAAAGAAACGACCTCAACAAGCACTGCGTTTATTTCTTTCCTTTGGAAATCGCCAAGTATTAAATGAAACATTCCTTTACTCATTAACAACTACAATTAAATTAGCTTTGACATTAACGTTACAATTAAATGGTAAATCTGCATAAATAGCAATGCCTTGTCTAAAATCTGCCAAACTTTTTTTCTTTCTTTAAAAAAAAAAAAAAAAAAAAAAAGAACAGGAACATGCTACGGTAGAATATCTTTAAATCGAACCTCGATATGTCAAAAACCACCACAACTGGAAAAATTTTTTTGTTCCCTTTCCTTCAAGCCACAAATCCTCCATTACTCGAAATTTCAACCCTCTATATGTCGAAATAATGAGTCAATCCCCACAAGCCATTTTGGTATATATTTTCCCTACGTAACTCGAAAAAAAAATTGGACCTCTGTATCTCGAATATTAGCACTGCTCGATTTTACAACTCGATCATTTGAAACTAAATACCTCTAGAGTTCGAAGAAAAATAAGTTGCCGACAATGCACATCATGAGTATGAGTATACAGTAAATAGAATAACCAATTCTATGAAATATTCTTATTATTGCTATTGATTTCATTTGAACTCTAGCGATAGATAGAGAACGATCGAATTGTCTAAAGCAAATAAATAAATAATAATTACTGACTTTTTTATTACATAATATTTTTAATTTTAAGGTTGTTTCAGAATTATTTTGATTTTTTATTGTAGTCATAATATAACCTTTAAGTTGCAAATAAACATGTTTATTACCTCTGTAAGTTGAATTTTTATTTATTTTACCTATCTAACTCAAAATAAGTCAGAAAGAATCTAGACCTCTACAAGTCGAATATTTCCTTACAAAATCCGCGTAAGTCGAAATCCTCCATTAGTCGAAAACTCAATAACTCGAATTATTTGGCGTCTCCTTTGAAGTTCGACTTACAGAGGTTCTACTGTATATAGATCATTTGAAATTTTTTTTTTTTTTTTTGCGTCTGTGGATTTGGATATTTAATCAAAAGTTCAAGTCTCTCTAAAAAATTGATTATCATGAACGCCAAAGGTGTTTTTATTGGATGCCGAATACACCCAAGCTTGCATCCTTTTAACCATTCAGAATTAAGTAGCTGGTCCAAAGCAAAGCATCGACATGTTCAGGTATGCACTTTCTTGATGTAAAGACAGCGCTTGGCTGACGTGGACGGGGACAGCTGAGCAAACGACGGACCAGCAGTGGTAGCAGCTGGATCAGCAGCGGAATTACAGAACTGACGATGAAAACTCTATCAAGAAAAACAAACATGAATCAAAACGTGACTTTCTTTCCCCTTTTTTTTCTTTTCCTTCATTCTTCTACAAAGGTAGAGTCTTTCATCAATTAATTGTGGTTGAAATAAACTAATTTGGTGACGTGTTTGTACAGCGTATGACGTATTGGAAAATGCTAAAAATACCACATTGGATGACGCAAAAACAAAACAAAACGAAAACTCCACCAATATTCACAAGTCAGAAAATGGATGATTTTGGAAAAAGTATTCGAACAAAAATATGTATTATTAAAAGCGATATCGATAGCGCCAAATTCTTTATCGATATTGTTACATCTATCGCTCTTCAAATAAAATAAATTGTTTTGACAATTCATTCAGCGTATTTATAGTAACTATAAAACTTAAGTATTATTAATTATAACTGTGAATAATTATAAAAAAAAGCATGTCATCTGCGCATCTCTAATCTAAAAGAGTCATTATGAGCAAATTTAAAAACAAAAATAAACCAATGGAAAGATTCCATTTCAAAACTTTCTACTAAATTGATACCAGATGCTCAGACAGATTTGCTTAATTATGCACTTATGTTTTCAGACACTATTCTTTTTTTCACGAACTGCACTACATTATTCGCAACGTTAGTACTTGTTTCCACCGCACACTCTTCTTACAACCAACTTACTTACTTCTTACTACTTTTTTTTTTGTAGTTATTATTTTGTCTCGTTTTTATTTCTGCACTCATTAACTTGGATGTTTTGGTCAATGCTATGTGTATATCCAAAACCTCACTGTCAATTTTTTTGAACATATTTGCTGTTGAAGCTCATTTTTGTGTATATTAAATTTAAATGTAAAAAAATAAAATAATAAAATGGAATGATCTGGTGTCATCAAAGATTAAATGTGAACGCGACATAAAATAGCATGTCAAAGATCCAATGCAACTCGTGCTGCAGAGTAATTGCTTTTTTAAAACTTTTGTGGAAGTTAAGTATGGTTATTTATGGATTCAAAAACTAAAAGCTCAGTTTTGTGTCTCTCGTTACTTTTCTCTCAAAATATCAGCTTCTTGCATTAAAAATTTTTTTTTTTTTATGATATTTAGCAGGAAGGTTTTTCGCTTGATCTAGAGTTACACCCAGACGAACAGGTGAATGCCCTTCTTTCGCCGCTCGGCTTCTCTAAAGGCTCGTTCCCACTGAGGCGTGAGGCGGCGACGCGTCACGCGGCAGGGAAGACAATTTTTTTACCCGTTCACACCGAAACGTCAGAAATCGCTTAATTTGAATTTTTTGAAACTTTATCTTTTATTTTTATATTAACCTTAAAGCAGCCAATTAGAATTCAAAACTTATTTATGAATTAAAATGAGGAGGTTTAATGGGTATTTCCCCCTGTTGGTACTCCGTAAACGGAACGCCAGTTGCCAGTACGCCTAATGAAGTTCCAGCTATTTCTACTAGATGGCAGATCTACTATTGGCTCAATCTAAGTTACATGGCGCGGCAAGCATTTGAGAGGTGAAAGTTGGTCAACTCGAAGCGGTGGATTTCAACTGGTTTCAGGCGAATGCGGCGAGGCTAGTGATTGGTCAACGCTTTTACGCCTCGGTGGGAACTAGCTTTAAATCCGACACCAGGCGGAGCGACTTTTCGATTCACGAAAGGCGATGGGGATATGCATTACGAGTTCAGAGACAGAGAGCCCTTACCTGCGTCTTGCGCGTCCAGTCCCTGCAGGTGGCGCAGGCGACAGATGGTGGCCTTGATGCGGTTGTTGTATGGATTGCAGGAGAGACACAGCTGGACGTCACCCAGGGCAGCGGCAGCCTGCGAACACAGAAATCAGACAATCACTCACCAGGATCTCATCAGGAGAAGGGAAAATCCATTGTTTAATGAAAAATGGTCCCAAAATCAATGCAATGCAATGCTCATGCAATTAAAGGGTAGGACACAATATAATAAAAGAGTGGGAATCATGTAATCAAAGGGCAGGATTAAATATAATTAAAGGGTAGGACTCATTGCATGAGTTCTACCCTTTAAAAAGTAATACCCTTAAAAAAAGTAGGACCCAATATAATTAAAGGTTAGGAATTAATATAATCAAAGAGTGGGACTCGTGTAATCAAAGGGCAGGACTTAATATAATCAAAATGATGGACTCAGTAAAACCAAAGAGTAGGGCTCATGCAATTAAAGGATAGGACTAGTTGTGTTCGAATATGTTCTAGATGTTTTCTTCTAAATGTCATCATGGCCAAGATCATCAAAATTCCTTGCCTACATTTGAAACTCATTCTGAATTACAAGATTTTCTTTGAAGCCAGTTACATAGTAATTCTGAGAACTATATTATTTCTCATAAACCATCTCAACTTTGGAGGAATTAAAAGTGTGGAAATCTCCTCCTTCACAAAGGGAATCTTTTATATAAAGCTCGAACCCAACTTTCCAGAGATTTCTGGATCGCACATAAAAAAAACTTCAGCTACTCTTCGTCGACTTATTTCTCAATTGAAAAGATAATATTGGGACTCAGCGTGTGACTCTGCGGGATGTAACGATAGAATTTATAAAATCATCAAAGTAATTCACAACAGGCATGACACTCCTGAGAATAACAAAATATTTCGCACCAACAACAACTCCATCATTTCAGACACTGATCAACAAGCTAATCTCTTGGCATCCTACTTTAATAAATCTTCTATTTCATTTTATTCCTTTGGACTTTTCTGAAGATTTCTCTCGTAATTATAATACTCCTTTTTACTCCTCCTTAATACTCCTTTCATAGAACTTACTGATGCAATTAAATCTACTCCCAATACTTCATCTGGAAATGACGGAATTCCAACTAATTTTATCAAAATTCTTCCCAATTATTACCTCAAGCAACTTCTGCGAATTTTTAATAATATCTGGATTACAGGCAACATCCCGGAAGAATGGCTTACTGCTCAAACCATTCCGATCCTCAAACAAAATAAAGATAACAATTCCGTTGCATCTTATCGTCCAATTGCTTTAATTTCCATCTTAAATAAAATTTCGAAAGAATCGTGCTCAAGAGATTCTCCAATTCTCTGATTTCAAAAATTTCACTATCATCATTCAGGGTTCATCCCTTTTAAAGACTGCATGTACATTCTATCACTCCTTCACCACAAAATCGTTGAAGCCAGGAATACGAAAACAAAGAAGCCGCAGTTTTTCTTGTGTATATTATTCTTTTTGCATTGTTTAGTGACTGAAGTTCTGCACGATATCACATTTCGATGCTGCTTCTTTAATACTTTTGGAATCAGCCAAAGCCCATTGATTACCTGAAGATCTTTTTTAAAATTTGTATTATCTTTTCTTTTTTTTCTGATTTATTCTTAAGAGTAATTGGATTAATTGAGATAAAGCAGATAACGTGAGCATAAATCTCAAAGTCAAGTCCATTTTTTTTTTTTTGGTCATTGCTGCAGAAGTGCCTGACATGTCATGCAGAAAGTTCGTCTATTCCTTTAGGAGATGTGTATTAAGATTGGCCATCAATGTAAATTTAAATTAAATTAAATTTTTATAAATTATGAAGCACCATTATATTTTCGCCCTATGTCCTCGTTCCAAACCCATTTAACGTTTCATTCTGAAAACTGTGATGAAAGATGGATGTTTATTTTATGCTGAAAGCTTGTTTAATCGCCCCATAGTTGTCTATTTCATTAACATGTTAAAATGACATAGACAAATCAACCTCATGGAAGCAGTTCAATATATGAAGTGCATCCTATAAAATGTATGATGCGTTAATTAAAAAGACACATCACACAGTTTTTCGCAAATCACGATAGGTATTCATTGTATATTTACAGTTTATCCAAATGCAACTGTGTGAAACTAAGTGCCAAGATGAGGAACACGTACCTGGGGTGCAATCTCGAGATCCTTCCAGACGATTTCTCCGGTCATCGTGTCGCCCTTGGTGAGGGGGAAGATCACATGACCCAAGCAGTGTCGTACCTTCCTCTTGTCCACGTCGTACACGGACAGCTTGAGGGTCTTCTTGGGCAGGTCGTCGGCGCTCATCTGCAAAAATCACATTTCCTTAGTTTAAGTTCTTAAGTTTAGTTTCCTTACTTAGTTTCCTTTAAGTTTTATCGCGACAGTAGCATGCATATTTCTTCGACGAAATAACCTTTTTGCAGCAGACTTTGAAACCCTATTCGCTCCATTTGTCTTTTTATTAATTTTTTTGTCATAATCAGGGTCACGGTTTCAACACTCAGATTTATTTTTCAACTCACACCATTCATAGCATGAGCTATGAATATTTATAGAAAACAACTTTTGTGGCTATTATTACAGGCGGGCTATGAGGGGGCGCGAAAGTTGTCCCCCCCTTAAAGTAACTAGAACCGATCTATCCATGGAGGAAATTTATGTCCCCTTAACTATAATACTGAGATGCTTACAGATTTAGATTCTATTTACCTCCCGTTATTTTGTCCCTTGACACCAGCCCTGAATCACTGAAAGTTCCAAATAAGCTAAATACAAATTTCAGGAAGGCTTCAGGCATGTGATGAATAATAAAAATCTACCCATCTTACTACATCTCTACCCATCGTACCCCTTTGATGCAGAAGAGAGAATTAATGAATTAAACGAAATTTACCTCACATGCCTGCAGAAAAGTTCTTCCCCAAATTAAAACCTCCACCGATAAGATTTCCAGTAGAAATCAAAATATCTATCAAGCAAAGGAATAAGCCCCACCGTCAATGGCAGAGAACAAAAAAACCCCCTGAATTCCTAAGGAATTACTACAATGCATTAAATCAAATAAGAAATGCAATCACTGTCTTTACTCAGCAACGTTGACAAAACGACATAAGGCACTTGCGCCTGTCAAATTCACTTTCGAGAAGATGTTCCCCCTACTCAAACCACATCACAACATTCCGTCCTTGCAAGGCGAGCAGCTATTTTCAAGGAAGATAAAGCGGAACTGCTCGCGGACAGTCTCAAAACTCAATTCGAACTCAATAACGATATCGAAGATAAACATTTCTGCGAACAAATTAACACTACTGTCACAGACTTTCTACAACACCCCCACATTAATGATTTAGAACAAATTTCTGCAAGAGAAGTCTGTGACACAGGGCCGGATTTAGATGAAAAGAGGCCCCAGGCTATTCTTCTTATGAGGCATTTTCACCTCCCGTTTTTAAGTTTATAAATTACATGAGAGATAATAAACTACACGAGATAATAAAAAGGCAGGTCAATATTTGCCATAGCAATCAGTGAACGTATGAACTATACTTTGGTGCAATCTAGTTTATATAAACGAACAGACCAAAAGGAGTCGAACGCGTTGATCTTAACCAATACATTTTTATGTTTGTTTATGAGTCATATGTGTAGAATTTCTCCTTATTTTCTATTTAGTGTTTACTGTTTTAGAATAGTGTCATTCTAATTTTTTGCTAACAATTTGAATGTAGGCCCTCTTGATCTTGAAGGCTATTTAGCCTATAGGAAAATCCGCCCTGCTGTGACATCATTCGCGAGGGTCAAAAACAATAAAATCCCTGGTCTGGATCTTATTGATAATCGTATGTTAAAGTCCACTCTTTTTAAATTCATTCCATATATTGCCCTTCTTTTTAACTTTTTCTTAGGGCCTGTCACTTTCCAGATTGCTGGAAACCTGCCGCAGTTTTCCCATTTCAAAACCAAATTCTAATTTGGCTCAAAATTATCGTACTCAAAATTATCGTAATTTGGTACAAAAATTACTTAGTAGTTTGAGCAAAATATTCGAATGTGTAATACTTAAACGCCTGAATCAGCATTGAGACTACTCCAATAATTTCATAATTTCTGAACAATTTAGTTTCAGAAGACAATTTGTTATCAATTATTCAGATTGACAGAGCTGATTCACGACGGCTTTAGCGATCGCAAAAATCTACGGGAATATTATTTTTGGACGTGCCTTTGATAAAATTTGGCCATTTTTTGCCTAAAATCTAAAGCCTTTGATAAAATTTGGCATAATGACTTATTATTTAAATGCATACGAATTAAATGTTCTGCTCAAATTATCAAAATTCTGCACTCCTGCCTCGAGGCCAGCGATTTTCATAGTTTGAGTGGAAGAATTACTTCTCTCAGACTAACAGCTACGATGTACCTTAATTCTTATTGCCGAATAGTGACACAGTTACAGGTTTTATTTTATTTTATTTTTACCCTTTTGTTTGTGTAAAAAAAAAGGATAGGAAAAATTATCAAAAAAGAAAAAAAAAATTAATAAAAAATAAAATCACGATGAGATCGGCTTTTTTATTAATCTCAATTGTTAAATCATTCAATAGTTATGCGGCATCGACAACTGGTCCCCAACTGAGAGAATTTCGATTTAAAATCTTTTAATTTTAACTTTATTTTTTATCTTACTTTTATTTATTTGTAGTATTTTTTTCAATTTTTAGAGTACCATTTTTAATTTTTAGAAACTTTATTTTTATATCACCTACTAACCTTAAGTAGCCAATTATATTTTGTAAATATATGAATTAAGATGATGAGTTAAGGGGTCTATCCCTTTAACCTCCTCTTAAATTTGATCTGAGAACATCAACTGTACAGCTGATCGCACAACTATTGAAGCTGATCACACGCGCTGATGTCAGATACCATGCTTTTGGTATGTTGCCATTTTTGTGTATTTTCATGACAGAATGTAATTTCATGGTTTTGCTTTTTGTGGCATTATTTTGAATTTTTTTTGCCAAATTTTTAAAATTCGAATGAGCAAAAATGTTATTATACATGTTATTATTTTCTTTTCCTCTTTTGGGAAACTAGTATAGTTCGCTTTTCAGTGTGCAAATTCATATGCCAGTGTGTTTTTTGCAAAATCACTACACATAATGTAAGGAAAAAAAGAAAACTCACATTGAATTCGAAGGTCTCATTGAACTTCGGCGCCAAAGTTCGCTTCCTGATCCTTGATTGGTGGAAATTCTCTTCATCGGGTAGCAGGAACACCTTGACGAACGGATCCCTCGGAGCGTTCACCAATCCGCGGCCTGAAAAAGGAACAAGATTGTTGCAATTCTGAACCGATTGGACTGTCATTTCTCTAATCATTAGTTAAATACTACACAGTCTTTAAATGGAAAATTTTCCCATTATTATTTGTCATAATTATATTATAAAAATACTCATTATACATATATATTTATATATATAATACAACACATAAAAATACCCTCAACAGAACTGACAATGTATGGACTACAAAAACCATAATGCACAACAAAATCCTTAAAACATTCGCAATATAAAAATCCTGACATTCTTCACTCTCAGACATCTCTCTTTCCTTTAAAAAAAAAAGAAATTGTTTAAGATCTGAAGTGCGCATAAAATTCAGCAGTGAAACTGACAGACACAAATATCGAAAGGCTAAATGGCTATAATTGCGATGGCAGTCAAAAAAGAGCACAAATAATTATACAAAATATACAACAACAGACTGCGAAACATGTTATCTCTAGGAAATTCCTAAAACTAAAAAAAAATACAACCCGATAGAAATTCTTATAAAATCCCAAAAAAATTAATTACAACTTCCAGAGGTTAGTTTCCTCAAGGATAATTCTCATGATATTTCTGCTCGCCCTAGATCAATGGATTCAGGTTAAGATACATGTAGCGACACATTTCAACACCCATCCTCACACTTATATATAATATATCGCTGCATGTATGGGAATTGGTAATACCATTCTATTGCCAGGCGTTTATTTCAAGGCACTTTTTTATAATAATTCTTCTGCCAATCATGCATAAGGCAGATCTCATTGAAAATTCTTTGAACCGGAATTATATCTCGATGAATAGAAACTGAAAGAAGAGTTATTAAAAATAACGATGTAAACGGACCTACAAAGATTCATCAACATGCTGTAATCGAATTTTAAATTCGCTTCATTTCTTCCTTTCACTCACAGTTTCAATTTTAAAAGCATAGTTTTATAAAAATCTCAAGTCGCCTACAAAGCAGATCAATTTCTAATAAAGTACAACAATAACCACGCGAAGTTCACTGCATGAGAGCGAAAACGCAACCGACGCCACGCTACTATTAATGGCGTAATCTTTTATAGCTCTTCGTTGGTCTCAGTAAATGCCCCCAAACATTTGAAAGTTTCTTGCAAGGTAAAATGAATTGTTGTCTTGTGCTATTATTATTTATTTGAGCTTCTCGTAACCATGAAAAGGTCGACCAGCCAACATCGTCCAACCTGCTGCCAAAGTTGTCGCCCAGCACAACAATTTGGCGATATTTATAGTCTCGTAAGTACACATTGAGTGTATTCTTAAGGCTTTATCTGCCTGATATTTTGTTACTTTCAGCGTGAAACAAATTACCGCGGCCACTCAAATAACGAGCTCATCACTCTGTGCACATGGAACGTTTATTCTTCGTAGCTTAATTGCATAGAGCAGGGGTCTCAAAACTTTCCAGTCTTAGAGCCATACTGTTTACTCCAGTAAGTACCAAGGGCCAAAACCGTTTTAGTTTTTCTGCCATTATCTATAATTTCTAGACCAATCGTCAGTACGCGCTCTGAGTGAGCATACGCTTGCTAACTACAAACTATTGTCAGTGAAAAATCATAATTATATAAATCTCATTAGTATTTTTTTACAAGTGGATACCCCAAAGCGGTTTCATTCGCGTTCATTTAGCTTTTCTTTTCCTGAGGGATTTTCAGGATAAAATCATATGTTTGATTCAGGATATATACATTCCAAACATCGATATACAAACATATACGATACTCTTTACCCCAACATAACTTCCGAGGATAATCGCGGGATGTTCACTAGTTTATAATGCTAGTGGGATTCATTTCAATTTTTGTTAGTTGTTATGCTTAAGTTAAATGTTCTGTGTATTATGCTTGCCATTAAGCTTTACCTAGCAAGTAATTAAAACCGAGTTATTATCATTTTGTGTTTTTTATCCAACCTATTGCAGCAACAATAGGCTATTCGCTGTCGCGGGCCGGATTGATGACACTGGCCGGATTTGGCCTGCGGGCCGTGGTTTGGAGACCCCTGGCGTAGAGCATTCTGTCGTTTATTTTGGCGATAGCAAGTGAGAAGGGGCGGGGTTTGAGGTTTGGCGATTTTTTCTTTCGCATAAACAAATTCGCCAATTAAAGCATATCGCACATTTATTTTTAAGATTCAAAGCCATGCTGCAAATAACGAAGTAAGCCCGTCTTGAGTTTCTCTCTGCAAAACGAAAATATTAACAAGAACAGATAAACGAAGCAATTTAAAGAAAAAAATAATTTAAAAAAAACCTACTCACTAATTAAAAATAAACAATTATTTAATATTCACAAATCTTTTTGTATGTATATTACATTATAGACATATTTATAAAATAATCCGTGTCTTATTTTTATAACAGTTTATAAAAAGGAATATTTTAAATCGAAGCTTTACAGCTGAATACGTAAAAAAAAAAAAAATCTATTGAAGCAAAACCTTTTTAAACAATAATTCTTTTTTATTCCTCGTTTTTAAAAAGTCAGACATTTTTTTTGAAGACTGACATTTAAAAAATTTTTTTTTTTGTTGAATTTTTATGCACAAGTCTCATTACTTTTCAGATGTGACATATTCAAAATGAATCCTGCTTATTTTTATGAGTCAATAAATTCTTTGATTAAAAAAAAAAAAAACAGCGCGACTTTGTAGTTCTGGTGCACTAATTACGTTTTTCGCGGTAATTCCCCGAACATCAAAGAGAGAGAGAGACGTGGCGCCATTTTTTTTTGTAAAGTAAGTGTAAAATTAATTAAAGATTGCAGCTTTTAATCTCCAGGATTTCTTCGTACTGGGGGAGGGGTGGGGGTGGGAGAAAAAAAGTATACTGAAAGGATCATTTCAGCTGTCTTCGTAAATGAAAAAAAAAAAAAAAAAAAAAAAATCGTAAATGCGGAGAACACTCTTTTATCGTCAAAATAAAAAAAAAAAAAAGGTTCGAATTTCAACAAAGCATGGGAATGGGGGAAGGGGGAATTAATAAAAGCTATATTAACTAAGGTAATTAATAAGTTCAGTAATACATTAGAATGAATATATTTCAAAATCCTTCCCGCTGTTTAGTTTTTAATATGATGAATTAAAAAAAAAAAAAAATGTTTTTTTGAAGATTGAAAAAAAAAATCTCTACAAAGAAAATGTTTTTAGAAGTAAGCCATGTCAAAAAATTCATTTAGGGTTTATTTTGACCTAATGGCTTTTCTAAGATAAAAGACATTTTAAGGCATTATCAGGTCTCAAAGCAAACGTCATTATCATTTCTTTCATGTTTGGTGCTAAGCTTCAAACACAACCGATCTTTGTAATTAGCGACGATTACTGATTATTGATTATCGACTTTGAAAGCGACGATTACTGATTATTTTTTTCAGGCTGTCTCTCCAGCTGAGTTGAGAATTCTTTTGGGAATGAGTTTTCTTTATTTTGAGTTTTTGTTTGTAATCAATACGGAAGAAAGTTTTTTTAAAATGTGATGTTTTTACTATGTGAGGCTACATAATCCACAAAAAGGGGCTGCGTAAATTTCATATTTTCATTTGATCTAAGGCTTTTCTAAATGCCAATTCACAATATTGTATTGGGTTTTTTTTTGCCAAAAATAAACACATTGTTGTTGAGATGGCCTTCCTTTCAAAAAATATAAGACGATTTTGCATCTGAAGTCCTTTATATTGTATTTCGGAGAGCACGTATAACGCGATTTGAAGGGTGGCGCTTTGAAGAATTTGAATTCCATAGAAAGACGTAAAAAACGCCGGGATGCTTTGCCGCATATATTTAAAAAATGTGTCTGCATTTCCAATCATATTTCCATCCAAATGTCGGCATTTCATGGAGGTTAGCAAATATGACATTTCTTTTATGATCCGTAACTCAAACGCTGTTCAAACACTTCCGGAACCTGCAAGTCACTGGGGATGAGACGCCCAATTTCTTTCAGAAAAGGAGAAGAAAGAAGCTATTTCAATGGCGATTTTATAAGGCAGGAAAGAGGAAGAATTCTTTTGACTTTTGCAAGATCTCGAATGGAACGGCAGAATTCATAAATGCTGAGAAACTTTCTTTGATTGTTAAAAAGTTGGAACTATAAAAGGTTCTTGAGGGGAAGGGGTCGTTTCTTGCCGGTTGGCAAGAAATATTGCTAATTTTGAAATGAACCTAACAGCTAGCTAGCGGAGCTAATTTTGAGATCTATGCTGTAGAAGCATTATACATGTTGAATACCGACCTGGTAGATACTTGGCCTTGAGCAGCGTCACTTGGAGCCGCTCTGCCTCCGAGTTGTAGAGCAGGGAGAACCAGAGGCGACCGTGCAGGCAAGGTGGGTTGTGGGGCTCCTCCTCGTCAGAATCTCTGAAATGGAAGAACCAATCTGAATAAAAACAGTTCCCCCCAAAAAACACACGTCGCACTGAATATTCTAGTGAACTAATCCTGTTCATCTTTTCGTTCATGGATTGATATGTAGTGCAGGTTGCTGCTCCTTGCTTTGATGTATGCTATCAATGAATCATATATCAAGCAATATGCAATTAATCCATCCATCTACCACGCAGAAATATATGCATGCTGCACTGTTGCTCTTTAAAATGGCTACATCATAAAGGCGGCATGCAATGCAATAACATATTATGCTGGGATATTTTAGAAAGATCGCCAGCAATTGAAAATAATCAAAGGCTGCCAAATTCGGTCACAAGTTTGCTAAATCGACCTCCAATTTGGCAATGTCTTTGCTTTTGTACTATTTTTTTTACACAACAAATTAAAAATTACTATTCATTAAAAATGAACAAATAGTTAAAAAAATTACACTAATTATTTGTTAATGGTTAATTGTTGTTGTTATCGTGTCCATGGATTTAAAATATAATTATCAAAGTCAGATCAAGTCAAAAGTCTTCACGACAGTGGCCGCTAGCAACGCCGCCGCTTCACTATACAGGACTTCTCTGAAGTTGGCCTCGATTGGCATCCTACCCAATTGCAAAACATGGGAAGTGAGTGCTGGGCACTCTAGAATGCGTTTAGGTTGTAGGAAAGCGTCGGGGCAATTTCTGCAGGGGGGATGTATTCCCTGGTCTTGTCTGGGAGAATCTTCATCCCTCTGTGATGATTAGTTCTGAGTCTGCTAATAACTGATGTCAACTTCCTAGGGTATTTGAAGTCCGTGATGAGTGGCTTCTTAAAGTTATGAGGAATTAGTGGTTAATTAAAAAATGATTAAAAACTCCTGTTATTCACGAGGAATGTCGCTGTGACGTTATAATCAGCCAGAGAAGGGTATGCTCACCGTTCCGCGTCGAGCGTGCCCAGCACGGCCGTTGTCTGGCAGTGGGGCGAGGCGACGGTGTGCCATCGAGTGAGGGCGGGCCGGGGCTGGACGCACTCCGAGGTGAGCTTGAGCAGGCTGGTGGGGTCCAGGGAGGAGGAGGGACCCAGGGGCCGGCGGAACTGCTTGGCCACGGGGCTCTGCCCGTCGGAGACGTCGTCGGACGCCGAAGAGGAGAAGCTGGAGATCCTGGAAAAAAAGGAGGGAAACAGGTTACTCCATCCTCAGAAGAATGCTTTTAAAAGTGTAAAATGAAACCATAAAACACAATAAATATAAATATAGGATACAATAGTAATACATGTATGTACATCAGATATTCAGATGCACGGCTATATACTGGCGTGCAAAATTTAAGCAACTATGTAACTTCTAAGTTGGCAGCTATGAGTTCGATGCTCATGAGATCATGTAGACAACCTATGTAAAAACGGGCTTATCATGCTGAGTACAATGAATATACAATACAATACAATACAAGGGTGATAATAATGCTGTCACTGTAACCGTAACTAGTTTAAAGTTAGAGGGAGTGTATAGTTTAATTATTGTTTTCTTTGTTTTAATTATTGTTTAATTATAGTTTTATTATTAGCTTAGAGTTTAATTATTATCTTCCGTATAATTCTTGAGACCATAGCAAGAAGTACCTTAAACCAAAATTCTTTAATGAACGATGTGATAGTTAAGGGATCACATAGTTTTTTTTTTATAATCCTCTTTTATATGAAGTAGAAAGAATATTTGTAAAAGTATCCACAGAAATTAATACAATATAAAATGGAATAGATGTACAGCGCAATATTTTATTTCTAGCTGTATTTTCGCCTTTTATCGACCAGAGAATTTCTTATTGTGTAAAGCAAGGGATTTTTGGCCTTTATTTGCTAAAGCTTATAAACTATAACGCCTAAATTCAAAAAGAAAAATAATGGACTTAATGAAAATAGTCTCGAAAATAAAGCACCCCTTCTACCCAGTCGTTCATTGTAACTTTAGTAGGAGCCTCCCTCACATGAAGCCCATAAAAGTTCACAGACACTTACTTCGGCGAAATATAATAATATAATTCGTGGGAGCCCATAAATCTTTACAGCAGAAAAACCAACACAATACTGAAGGAGACCCAATTTCCTCGAAAGTACCCGACTTACTTAAACTGAAATGGTCAGTTCCAGAGAATGAATGTCTCTGTTCCATCCCCAGATGTTGCTGACTTTAAATGCAGTTGTTTTGAATTGGACAATTCCATCTGAATGCCGTTACAACAAAATTGTTATATAAATTCGGAAAACACTTGAGGATCACATCACAGACAGTTCAACTGAAATGATCACTGGACTGCTTTGCTACAAGATTCGGACAGATGTCGATAAAATATATTCTTCAGATTCAGATGTCGATTCTGAATTAATATATTCTTCAAAAGAATATATTAATTCAGAATCTAACACGGGATGTTTGGCTAATTAAATTAAAAACAACCAAATTTCCCCATCCCAAATTCCGCAAATTGTTGCTATCACATAAATGATTTGCTCTCTCGTGGACCACAATTCCTCCATCATTAAGATTTAAGCATTATTTATCAATTAAATACATGCAATCCAATTAGGCAATTGCACTTTTTCACTTAAAATTCGATTAATCCAGCATTAGTATTAAAGCTCCGATGAATGATGTGCTATTCCCAAAATTGTTTTGATTGGAAGGTTGTTTAATACAGGTATTTTAGGTTTTATCCGTGATTACCCCTTTGAGAATGAATCCGGGAAAATTCATATACTAAATGTGTTGAACATTTTTTTAATATTCTTTGCAAAAAAAAAAAAAAAAAAAAAATCCATTTTGGTATCTAGTCAAAGAAATATTAAGAAACCATGTAAACAGTACGCAACTCCCTTCCTTTATGCCCCTTTACAGTGGGTTTTTATGTAAACAATTTTTAAAATGCACATTTTTGTACGTTAAGATAATTTTTAATTGATTTACGTTACTAATATTAGGGGAATCTTCCACAGAAAGCTCTGAACTGATTGTGGTTGTTTTTCATCGACAAAGAGTGCGAAGCTAAGGAGCTGAACAGAGTTGAGATATTAACGGAACAATAAAATGAAGAGAATGCAATACTATAAATAACAATCTGTGTGCATTGTTAATACATTTTTGTATATATTTTAATTTTTCTCGTTTAAATAAATTACGAGTGATTGAAAGTAGAGAAGAGCCAAGCGCACTCACATCGGCGTTTTACTCTTAGCAGGTCAGATGACAATTTTTTTACTCCTTCACTGCTCCTAACATTCTCAGTTGGAAAATAAGGTTTGGTTCGTCGTTGTATGGACATCTTGTGCACACTTTAGGCTAAATAGACTGGGACCTAGAGTTTAAAATGGATTCGAACCACCAACAGACATCCACGGATATTTTTATTTTAACCGTGATAACCCTTTTGAGAAAGAATCCAGGAAAATTCATGTACTAAATGTGAACACTTTTTTAATATTCTTTGCAAAAAAATCCATGTATCTAGTCAAGAAATCTAGGTATCTAGTCAAAGAAATATTAAAGAATCCATGTAAACTGTGCAGAACTTACCTTCCTTTATGCCCCTTTAAAGTAGTTTTTATGTAAACAATTTTTAATCTTTACGCCAAAAGTGTTTTACCAAAGGAGGATAACATTAGGATAGTCGGCCAAATTTTAAGTCAATTCCTACTTTTTTTCCCACTATATTGCAGAAAGTCCTTTATAAATATAATTAAAATTTTCCTCTCACATCTGGCGCCATCTATCGGTAGATACATGCAACTTAAATCTAAAAAAAACTAAAATGAATTAATTAAATTTAATTACTGAATTAATATTTGAAAAAACTGTATTAACATCAAGTTTACATCCACTACAAGTCCAAAAAAAAATGTATTTGAGCTTGAGTGAAGGAATAAAAAGTATTTTATGAACGATTGAAAATTTGCACAGATTATATAAATAAATATATAGAGAGAGAGTGTGAACTAATAGTAGGAATTGAAAAAGAACATTAGAAAAGGGTTTTTTCAATTCCTTCTATTAGCTCACACTCTCCCTATATAAATCTTGTTCAAATTTTCAATCGTTCATAAGATACTTTTTATTCCTCCAAGCTCAAATACATTTTTTTGGACTTGTAGTGGAGGACACTGGATGTTAATACAGTTTTTTTTCAAATATTCATTCAGTAATTAAATTAAATTCACTCATTTTAGTTTTTTTTTTTTAGATTTAAGTTGCATGTATCTAACAATAGATGGCGCCAGATAAACTTAAAAACGGAATGAAAATTATTTATGAAGAACTTTTCTGCAATGTAGTGAAAAAAGTAGGAATTGTCTTTAAAATTCTGTTTTTTATATTACTTGTTTCTAGAACAGACAGAAATAACACAAGATAATGCAAAGACGAAACAGAATGCCGCGAAATCCATTATTATTCCATTGAAATCTTCCACTTAATAAACGTTGAGAGAAGGTCCCGCAAACAAATGTTCCGTTAAGATTGGTCAGATAACTAATGGATAGCGCGCGCGAGTCTCATCGCTCTAATGGACTCTCCAGTGTCGGCCCGCTCTGAAGGAATGCAGCAGATAATTGGGATGACGATAACGCTCATTTCGGAGCATTAGTTGGTCAATTATCTGGATGGCCACACGTCAGAGCAGAGTTGAAAATTATGCAATGAATATTACAAAATTTTGTAAGTTTTGGAACAGAAAAAAATGCCCATTTTTGTACGTTAAGATAATTTTTTTAATTTGTTTCCGTTGTTAATATTAGGGGAGAACCTTCCATAGAAGGCTCTTAACTGAATGTAGCCGTTTTATCATCGTCAAAGAGTGCGAAGCCAATGTTTGGTTTGGTTTGGTTTGTCGCTCTACGGTCATCTTGTGCTCACTTTGGGCTAAATAGACCGGGACCTACAGTTTAACGTGGATTCCGAACCACCGACAGACATCCACGGATATTTTGGATTTTAACCGTGATAAGCCTTTTGAGAAAGAATCTAGGAAAGTTCATATACTAAATGTGTAGAACACTTTAATATTCTTTGCAAAAAAAAAAAAAAATCCATGTATCTAGTCAAGAAATCTAGGTATCTAGTCAAAGAAATATTAAAGAATCCATGTAAACTGTACAGAATTTACCTTCCTTTATACCCCTTTAAAGTTGTTTTTATGTAAACAATATTTAATATTTACGACAAAAGTGTTTTACCAAAAGAGGATAATACTATACTAGGATAATTGGGCAAGCTTGAAGTAAAGAGTAAAAAAAAGTACATTAGCAAAAGGTTTTTTATAGAACAGACAGAAATAACGCAAGATGATTCAAAGACTCATTCGACGAAACAGAATGCTGCGCAATCCATTATGATTCCATTGAAATCTCCCACTTAATAAACACGCTAAGAGAACGTTCCGCAACCAGATGTTCCGTTAAGATTGGTCAGATAACTAATGGACGGAGTCTCATCGCCCTAATGGACCCTCCAGTGTCTTCCTTGCTCTGAAGCAAAGGAATGCAGGCAGATAATTGGGATGATGATAACGCTCATTTCGGTGCATTAGTTGGTTCACATTATCTGGATGGCCACACGTCAGAACACGGTTTAAAATTATGCAATAGATATTACAAAAGTTTGTAAATTTTGGAACAGAAAAAATGCACATTTTTGTACGTTAAGATAATTTTTTAATTTATTTACGTTGTTAATATTAGGGAGTCTTCCACAGAAGGCTCTGAACTGAATGTAGCCGTTTTATTATCATAGCCAAAGAATGCGCTTTGTTGGTTTGGTTTGCCGCTCTACGGTCCTCTTGTGCACACGCTGGGCTAAATAGACCGGGACCTACAGTTTAACGTGGATTCCGACCCCTCACAAACATCCATGCCACCGTCAGGATTCGAACCTGAAGCCTGTGATACCAAAGATCAGAGAGCTAGTCAATGTGCCCACAGACTGCCACAGAACCAAGGATCTGAACAGAGTTGAGATATTAACGGAATAATGAAATGAAGAGAATGTAATACTATAAATAACAATATGTGTGCATTGTTAATACATTTTTGTATGCATTTTAATTTTTTGTTTAAATAAATTACAAATGCGCGAAAGCAGAGAAGAGCCGAGAGCGCTCAAATCGCCGTTTTGCACTTAGCATCCCAGAGGGCAATTTCTTTTTGACCTCCTTCAGTGCTCCTAACATTCTCAGTTGGAAAATAAGGACACCGCTCAATTACCACGCAAAAGTTCTCACATCCAAAAAAAACAAAAATTATTCCATTTCTCGACTAGATAAATAATCCCCAAAACTGGACTTGCACCTGATATGGCAGAAACGCTTAATATTGATAATAATTAATTGTAACAATGACCTACTCAAGTGGTGGTCCTATTACTGCCAACAAGTTTTGATGATTTATGTGCAAAATCGTAGCATAGAGGAAGAAATAAATTCGATATAATTTACTAAATAAGTCATTATAGGCAAAGACTTGTGCTATAGTGGGTTTTATTTTATCAGCTGTAGAATAAATCTCAAAATTTAGTTTCTGGTCGACTTGCAAGTCACGTTTTAATCGATTCACAGTCCTTATTGTATGAAGTTAAAAAGCAGAATATTTAATAAAGTAACTTTCTTCAACATTGCTATGTTTTATTTTTATATTGGAAATCTCAATATGTGTTGCCCAATAACCGTTTGCCAGTTAAAAATTAGGAAATTAAAAAATTAAATGCCAACACCAACATCAGATACTATTTAATGTAATAAGTTAAAATAATTGTTCTTAATTACAATTCACAAATGCGATTAGAAATTTTTGATTAGCAATTCATTTACATAAGTTAATTTTCTAGAGATTAAAATTAGCATGCATTAAAAAAAAACCTATTTTAGACAGAGTAATAAAATTTATTTTACAACGGATAAATTATTTTTACATAGAAAAATTCTTATAATTTTATAAGTCTCCATTTTGCCATGCATAAAGAATTCTAAGAAAAACATTTTTGAGACTGAATTAATTCTTCTGAAATTGCTAAAGTAGGAACAAATTAAATGAACAACATTATTGTTGTTCATTTTTGTATTATTATTTAATACTAATGTGTATTGAAGAGCTATAATTACCCTAAAAGCATAAAAAAAGATATATTCATATGCAATGTGCAAAAAGAGTAGAAAGAGATGTTTTACATTTCTTTTATAATTACAAAAAGTTAAAGCAAAACAAATAATCCATGCATTGAAAAAATAAATAAGTAAGTAAATGAGAATAGATTTTTCTCCCGGTAGAAAGTTCTTGAGAATAATTATTCTATATCAAATAATCTTTTCGAAATTCGACTTCTTTAATTTTGAAACTCTTTAAATTTGCTTTTTATTGCTTTTTCTGGAGTATCGTTTCAGCAATTCAAGAGTTCTTTCGAAATCATTGTAAACAATGATTATTTGAAAGAAATTAAAAAAGTTTGTTATTCGAACTGCTCTTATTTTGTTTGTTTAGTGCTCTTTTTCGTAATCTCATATTCAGGGAGCACTTTGTCAATACGTTCTCCTTTTACAAGTATTTTCCGAATCCAAATAACCAGAGGATAAATATATTTTCTTAAGACTACTTTTTAATCATCGACTTTCATTTGAATAACTCATGCGATTAGAGTGGGTTTTACATAGGAGCATCTTTTAAATTTGATTTATTTGTCATTAAAATGTTTTTCATAATTTGACTTTGTGATTTAAATATTCCTTTTTCTTTATAAGTAGTTCATAAAATAGTAGTTTTTAAAATAATTTTAAGCAGTATATTTGTTTATTGTTATTAAATCTATTTTCTTTTTTTCAATTTTGAGCAATAACTGATGAGCATCAGTTATTGCCTGAATAGGATTTATGGATACTTTTTCTTTGTTTGTTTGTTTGTTTAAATGAAAGTTACGCGTTTTGTTCTTATACTAAATTTTATGGTTAAAATGCATATCCGCCAGCCGATTAACTTTTATCTTTTGGTTTTATGTTTTATATTATACGCTTATGTTTTATATATAATAAGCAAACAATTTTAATTGACTTTATTTATTTAACAACTATTTTAATATTTGGCGTGATTTTTTAGTAACTCATATTAAAATTTTTATTAGTCAGGAAATCCTTGATTTTTTTATTCATGTTTTATTAGCTGTATCGCATGCGATGATTGCGCATTTCACGATAATTTAAATGCTATTAAAAGTACGACTGAAACGGCGTTTAATAACAATAGAAGAAAAAAAGTCACTCACTTGAAAATTCATTTTTACATCTTTCTTTTAAATTTCATTAATTTATATTATTATTAAGTAGTCGCCCCCAATCTTGGCTGCATTTGTAAATGAAGATCATTAAAACATTTTGTAGTTAATTGAAACTAACTGATTTTCTCTTGGAAAAATGTTACTCCAATCAGTAACACTTTAACACCAGTAAGTAATAGGAGTCTTGCTAAAAGCACAGTTTTAAAATTAAAATGCACTCATTAACAATTTAGATGCATTAGTATGTATATTTAATAAAAGCTTTAATTATAATTGATATAACTATGATATAACTTAAGTTATTGAATAAAATCAAAGAAGTGCTTGATGTATGAATAATAATTAGTGGCTCTTTAGAAAACTATTTTAACTACTAATTTTCGTAAATTAATAATTGAAGCTATTTTTGTTTATTTCTTTTGTCACTTTCTAGGAGTGCTGATATTTATATATTTGAGGTACTTTAATCTCAATAACAGGGAAACAAGTTAAAATGTATGGTGTGAATATGTGTTAATTATAATGGGGCCAAGTTAAGTAACAATTATTTGTTGTATTTTAAGTTACATACATGCAAACAAACATCAAAAGTTAATTACTAACATCGAAAAAATGTGACGCTCAACCACAAAGGAGAAACCTTGACGACTACGAAGGAAGTTCAGTTGGTATAAAGAGGGCGCTGCGTATTGTGAGATATATGAAAAGAAGCGATTGCAATATAATTTGAATTTTCTTTCTCAATTTCTTATAAATATTTAAATAATTGTTTAATTTCGTCAGCATTTTCAGTAGTCTAGTAGCTTTTTTAAAATATTTTTTCTGTTTCAAATTGATTTGATTTGTTGTAGGAAAACTTATTCTCTTTTATGCCAATTATACGAGGATTGTTTGAAAAGTCTTTACAAAAGTAACAACCATTTTAAGCGGGATAAATTTTCTCGTGAAAAGGAGATTCCGATGGAGGAGCATTGATCCCGCTCGCTGATCTCTTTCGAATAGGTAGATCCAATTCTGAGAAACAGGCATTCGTTTCTACAAACGCTGCTTTTACAAAAAAGTCTTGCTGTCAGCCATTTCTTTATTGGGTAAGAATAACAGTCAAAGGGATATAATTCTGATAAGAAGGAGAGAACGAATTGGAATCTTTTGTGTTTCTTCTCCAAGAGGGTGTAAGTGCTTGTTTGCTTGGAGATTAACTCGATCTTCGAACTCAAAGAAAAAGAGCCTTTCGGGATAAATGACAGAGTTTTATTGTGATTGTCAGCTTGTGTGGATTATGCAAATTGTGAAGTGCATAAAAGCAGTTCGTATGAATTACATGAGTTGAGCTTTTGCAAATGACGATATGAGTACGTGATAAATGTATCTGTAAAAATTTACTATTTGAATCTAATTTTACGCGAATTGGGTGATTTATTTTAAAATAAAAATATTGAATGTTGGAAACGTTTATTTGTTCTTCTTTTTTTACACATAAGCAGCAGTCGGTGTTCATATTATTATAATGACAAACTTTTTGTGCATGAGTCGCGAAAGTTTTTTTTTTCCGATTCGGCTTTGGCACGAACCAAAAATAGCATAACCGGTTTTGGCACGATCTTATAAATAACAAAAAATTATTTGTACCTATAGTGATTTTACTCTCTTCGAAATAGTTAATTAAGATAATGTCCCGTAAATTTCAAAGAGTCATAATCTACCCAACTGAAAGAAAGTCCTCGTTGCATCCTTTGTTTGGACTGTTTCATGGTCTAGAATGAATACATCGTTTATAGTGGCTGTATACACGTTCAAATACCGATACTACTGAGTTTGCCGTTGAAAATCGACATCGGAACACCTCTCACAGCTTCGTTTTGAAACAATTATGAACAGTTGTAGCAATCATCTTGAAGACAACTTTCTCGTTTTCAGTGTAAATGATAGTGTAGAAATTTATAATAAAACAGGCGTCTTTAACATGTAACGGCGCTTGTAATTGGAAGTACACGTATTGCATCTCATTATGAATATCTATATTACAGTAGAACCTCTGTAAGTCGAACTTCAAGGGTGACGCCAAATAATTCGAGTTATAGAGTTTTCGACTTATGCGGATTTTGTAAGGAAATATTCGACTTGTAGAGGTTCAGATTCTTTCTGACTTATTTTGAGTTAGAGAGGTAAAAAATAAATAGAAATTCAAGTTACAGAGGTAATAAACATGTTTATTTGCAACTTAAAAGTTATATTACGTACTACAATAAAAAATCAAAATAATTCCGAAACAACCTTAAAATTAAAAATATTATGTATTAAAAAAGTCAGTTATTATTATTTATTTATTATTTTTTTGCTTTAGACAATTCGATCGTTCTCTATCTATATCATTATCTAAGCTATAAAGATCAGAAAATTCTTTTTCTTCCGAGTTGCTATTTCATAGAATTGGTTATTCTATTTACTGTATACTGATACATTGTTTTCTAAGAAACAATGACGTGCATTGTTGTCAAATCCTTAAAGTCCGCAACTTATTTTTCTTCGAGCTATAGAGGTAATTAGTTTCAAATGATCGAGTTGTAAAGGTTGTAAAAAGATTGTAGAATCAAACATTGCTAATGTTCGAGATACAGAGGTCCAATTTTTTTCGAGTTACGGAGAGTTGAAATTTCAAGTAATGGAGGTTTTGGGGCTTGAAGGGAAGGGAACAAAAAATTTTTTCGAGTTGTGCAGGTTTTCGACTTATTGAGGTTCGACTTAAAGAGGTTCTACTGTATAACACGGGACAAATGTGTTTGTATTTCTTACTTTATAAAACTATAAACGTTAGAGACTCAGTTTTATTGGATTCAATTCATTAACTTTTATCGGGTACAAAGTAATAATATACATTTCTTCAAAGAATATACATTTTGCCTGTTAATTCCGATACTTACCAATCGATAATCAACTGATGAACGTGATTCCTTACTCTCAATCAACATTAATAAGCATTCGTACATTTAAGATCCATATTTTTATGGATTGAATCTTTTCGAAAATGTTTTCTAAAAAACCAAAGGTTCAAAAGTGTCTTCTAAGGGAACAGCGTTCATAAAAGTTAATTTAATTATCATTTGGCATGATTTGTTCAAGTTTCTAACAAAAACAAGTAATAACTATGCTTACGCCAGATAAATTGAAATTTATAGGAAATATTTTTGATATCTATATGAAGTTAAAACTTTATTTTGTTAAAACACTCATTTTAAAGAAAGGTTTTTTTTTCTGTTTAAAAGTTCAAACAGAGAAAAAAGAAACTAAAATATCTACAGACTACACGGAAAACATAAGAAATAAGCGAAGAAAACCACAAAACCAACAGAATAAGCAAAGGATTTATTCACTGCAGAAAGAGAGGTTTTTAATGTGCTGAATTTAAAAGAACCTTTCAGAATGTAAATAAGCCAGTCGAATGGAGCTCCGGCATCAAAGCCTCCCAGCAGGATTCGAGTCAATAAAACCAACAACAAATGCTTTTAAATCCTTGAAAAAAAAAAAAAGTACTTTTTATTTATTTATTTATTTTTTTGTGAAGGGTAAATAATCTGAGATGTCGAAAATTAAGATTACAGTGGATAATTGATTCATTAACTTTCCCCAGCTTGCTTTTTAGCGAAATTAAGCTAAAAATATCGTACTAAGCCAAAAATATTTTTATACCTTTAAGATATACCATAACAAAGATTCATGTGGTTACGATAAAATTCAATTATGAATCAGTTATATTTTAGTAACAGCGAAAAAAACTATAAATACATGCAGTTATTTTCTGTTTGATTGTGATTTGTATTATTTTTTTTTTATCCTATTTTAATAGTTAGATTTATTTGATTTTTTTTTCTAATGCAGCTGGCAAACACTTAGACAGTTGTCTTTATGTCTTAAGGCAAGCGCTGCACTTACGTTACTCACTTACCACTACCCAGGAGGTGCTTGTAGCTTGAAGATAAGCTACGGACGCAGAGTAACACTACCCCCCGCAACGCTCTACGATTCAGTTAGATCGGGACCCACGGTTTAAAGTGGATTCCGAACCACTACAAACATCCAGGGCACCACTGGGACTCGAGCCCGAAACCTGTGGTACCGAGCGCCAGAGTGCTAACCACTCGGCCATCAGGCCCAGATTTATTGGATTATGTGCATTTATTTGGCGCGAAGATATGCCCCCTACTTCAGTTACTGTTAATATGCAAGTTCAATTGACTGAAAACATTTTATCCTGTTTATGTTTAACCGAAACCAACTGCGCTTCAGTCTCTTGAGATGAGAAATTACCATTAACAATTCCATTAACACCTACCATTAACAATTGCAGTTATGTGCTGAATTTGCAATGGATTTAAACTGACACTAGTGAACAGTAAATCTGTGACTTAATCGTAAAGAAAAACATCGCACCTATGTTTCATGAGTGCCAAACAAAATCTTTCAAAACAGGACAGTATAAAAATAAAGAATACATTTTCTTCGGAAAAATTATGTTTCTAAAATTTTAATGTTGGTACATGACTTGGATTTATTCGCTACTAGTACATATTTACACAGATATACGCGCATATATGTACAGAGATTGACCAAGTTGAATATATTTTAGTAAGTATTGTAAGATAAAAAATAAAAATATAATAAATCTATTGAATAATAATCTTAATATTTCACGTTAATATATTTTAACATGATGCCCGGAATTTAATCAACTGAAAAAAATTCATATCTAATATAATCAATTTTGATGCTTGTGCCTTAATGTTTATGTACACTCATGTCCATAAATTAAGGATAATTCAGAATCACACAGAAATTGAACTCTAAAATTAAAATTTCACCTGTAGAATTATCACGCACATCTTGAAGAAGAATATGCAAATTACAGGAAACCACCAGATGGCACGGAAAGCACGTCACAATGACGATAGTGTAAGAGGGGGTATATAAGGAATGGTGGCAAAGAAGTAAAATTGTTCACAAGCGCTTTAAAAGCCTTCAGTGCAATAACCGCATAGTTATGGCACAAAGGAAACATTTGGATGATTTTTTACGTGGTAGAATTATCGGACGACTGGAATGTGGACGTACCCAGCAGGAAGTATCCGAGGAACTTGGAATCGCCCAGAGTGTCATCTCCAGGCTTTGGCAACGATTCCAAGATGATGGTAATGTGAGTAGATGTTACAGCACAGGTCGCCCCCGAGTTACAACGCCGAATGAGGACCGGTATTTAGCAGTTACTGCGAAAAGAAACAGACGGAGCGCAGCATCAGACCTGTCTCGTCAGCTCTCTTCAGCTACCGGTACGACAGTTTCAAGGCAGACCGTGTACAGACGCTTAGGGCACATTGGTCTATATGCTCGTAGGCCTGTCAGATGTGTTCCACTTACCGCAACTCACTGTCGCCTGCGATTAACCTGGAGTAGAGAGCATGCATTGTGGACACCGCAACAGTGGTCTGGTATAATGTTTTCCGACGAGTCCAGGTTTAGTTTGCAGTCTGATTCTCGCCGGACTTTCATATGGAGATCGCCAGGTACCCGTTACCACCAAGAGAACACCATTGCACGACACCGTTATGGTGGTGCAGGATGGCTTGTTTGGGGCGGAATTATTCTTGGTTCCAGAACTGACCTGCATGTTCAGAGTGTAACGATGACAGGCCACATCTATCGGGATGTCATTCTGGAACAACATATACGTTTGTTTCGGGGCGCCATGGGTGCTGAATTTCTGTTTATGGATGACAACGCCCGTCCTCACCGTGCAAACATTGTAGACGAATGCCTTCAATTGGAGGATATCACCCGTATGGATTGCCCAGCATACTCACCGGACTTGAACTAATAGAGCATGTGTGGATATGCTTGGCCGACGAATTGCAGAACGTCAACCCCCTCCCACCTGTCAACCGGAACTTCGGAGGGCATTGCTTGATGAGTGGTGTAATATTCCCCAAGATCAGATTCATAATTTGATACTCAGCATGCCTAGGCGTTGTAAGGCCTGTATTGCATCGTCCGGGAGACATACTCCATATTAACCATCATACTAACCATGTTATACTGTTTTTTGTAAATAGGTTCTTTTTGAAATTTGCTCCAGGGAGTGAAAATCGCAATTTTTATTAATTATGTCTAACATATAGCATCTTTTTTGCTCTTTACCTTTTGTTTAATAAATTGACTTTACAAATAAGTCAAATTTGTTTTGCTTTTGTCTCTTCCTTTGCCTGAACTTCATTATCCTTAATTTATGGACATGAGTGTATTTCTTTGTTTGCATAAACGACGAAGCTACTACTGGACCAAGAATTCTCGAAATCATGTATATTTTCCATTTCCATTCGAAAATATTTTAGTAGCTGAGTAAGATTTAAATGTACACTCTTTTCCTGCTTATCAGAAAATCCTCTCGATTTTCATTTTCCTCAGGTTTTTGTAAAGATTTTTTAACTGTCCGTCTGTCGTATGGAGAAAACTCCGGTACCATCGGTTTCACAACTATGTCAAGGACATCGTTGAGAACATCAAAAAATATTTAAGCACACCATTGTATTGTAATTTTACAGTCTGATAATAAGAATACCACTTACTATACCATCAATAAAAATACCACTTACTCTATTACCAATAAGAATCTCACTTACTAAATCGCCAATAAGAATACAATTTACTAAACCACCAATAAAATACCACTCACTAAATCGCCAATAAGAATATCACTTACTATACTGCCAATAAGAATGCCACTTACTATACCGCCAATAAGTATATCACTTAATGTACTACTTCAACTCTTCTTGAAACCTGATGTATATATGTAAGGATCGCTGTTGTTGGTATTGTGTTTAGTTTCGAAATAAATGTCTTTACAAATTGCTAAATTATATACTTGAATCATTAGAAATTGCACAAATGATAACTTAAATGTTATATTCGCATATAAAAATCAGGGAAGCTCACATTTTGTCTAAATTTTATGCTGAAACTGCAGCAGCAAAGACACCAGCACAACGGAATTGCTTTAATGCTATATTGTGCACAATATCGTTCATTAACGAATACTGTATAATTCACAAATTATTAAACTTTTCTCAATTAATGTTTTTCGTAAGATTCACACACACACCTAAACTTTTAGGCAAACAAACGGATTTTACCATTTTAATTTTATATCCGTAACCTCTTTCTCACGAGCTGCTTTCCAGTGGACACATTTTGACAAGTTATAAAAAAAAAATGGGTTTATTCTAGGAAAGATTTGAAACAAAATTAGCCAGACGTCAACGTGAAAATCTGCTTTTTAGTAAAAATTGGGACTATATTAAATAGTGCCGGATGAAAAGTATTTCGCACTATTTTCACAACTCTTTGAGCATAAGATAAATATTTAAATCGGATTGTCTTAGAAAAAAGAAGCAAATCTCTGAGGAATGGCTTTTTTAATCTTTCCCGCTGTTTCTGGCAGTAGCAGAGAACGCTTTGTTCAAATAGGAATGGATATAATGTAAATTGAAAAAAAGACAGACATGACAATTTCGATTCTTGATCAAATAAAGAAAAATACTCGGGGATTCTAATTTTGGGAGATGTGCAAATATTTGTTTTTAAAGGAAATTAGAAATGCAGTCTGGTGGTAACCGCCGCAATGGATTTTTTTACTATTTTTTTTTCGAAGATAGGAAAATCCTCTTGTGTTCCACAAACTATTCCACAAGGCTTGCAAAAGATAGGTTTAAAAATTTAAGGGAGTTCAGCCACTTAAAATTTTTTTTTTTTTTACTTTCTTGCAGCAAAATAAAATATTATATTAGAAGATTTGATATTTTTCTCCAAAGATAACTGAAAATAATTTTTTTTTGTACGATGAATTTTTTATTTTGTTTTACAATGTGGCTTAAGTACCCCATGAAAGGGATACATAAGCTTTGGTGACGCTTGAGCTAACAGTAAAAAATGTCTACAAACAATACTTTTCTCTTTATTGTTTTACACGGTGTTTAATATATCAAAATCTTTCAAAACCCCTTGTAAAAACACGATAATTTTTTAATTGGCGATTGAAGGATCATATTAACTTGGTTGGTCGATTTTAGATTTCATTAGGTGATCATTTAAATTTGGAAACTGCGATTATTAGAGCAAATTGCATGTTCAATCTCATACTACAGAAATATTAAGTACTTGGCCAACACATCTTTTCACAGTTTTTTTTTTTTTCCCTGCCTATTTAACCAACAATCCATCATCAACAGATTTTCTGCTGACAGCCTCATTCAACTTCAAAGCCTCCTACTTCACAAACAATTAGAGTCATGCAAAATTAAAGTAGGAGAAAAATAACTCAAGTTTAGAGTTGGAAAACATTCATAAAAAAAAAAAAAAAAAAAAAAAAGTCTTTTGTGCATCCATTAAAACAAAAAATTGTGAACAAGAAATATACATTTAAATTACGAAAAGATTTGTTTTTGAAAACCTACTACAAACAAATTTTATTTTTCTACATACTGTAGGAAGGAACAACCTTCAAAAACGCTTTAAACAATGCAAACTTTGTAAAAGACTCATCCCCAACATAATGAATGGATCTCATTTCCTAGTAGTGATGATTGAGCCCCGATGCATGCATCTCCAATCTCAGCGTCCCTCTGCTACCATGTGTGCTTATCAAGGTTTTGCAAAATAAAGTACGCAGTTTTTAGAACTAGATTCAAAATGTAACTGAAATTATAACTATTAAATATAGCGGTGCTGTTGAAGCTTAAAATAAAACTTTGATTGCAAAAAATAATCCATAATAATCTGATTGCATAAAATTCATAAATCACTCTCCTTAACATTTAATTCGTATACTCAAAAAAAAAAAAAAAAAATAATCGATCCATACACTTTCAAAATGTCACCCAGACATGAGACTTCTTTTCACATGTGCAGAACTATAAACAGGTTCAGATGTTGCCAACATTAGTAAGAAATGTTAACCTACTGTAAAGAAAAACCGTCTCAAGTATCGCCACTCTCCCACACAGATAATTAATTATATCCAATAACTACATAAAAAGGAAATATTAACAAAAAGGTTTTACCACACACAAACACAAAACTTTTAATAATGGTATATTAAATTTACATTTTATTTGTAAAAAAAAAAACTTTAGAAGGAAATGATTTTAAATTTAAATTACATATTAAACGAAATATTAATCCTTAGACATTGTTAAGAAAAGTAAATTGCATACACGATTTGTAATATAAATCATGTGATTAACTTGTATTGCGAGTTCATTAAAAATTTATTATTAAATTATCGCAATTATTATTTAAAATTTTTAAAGTTACTAAGTTTCATATCCTCTTAGATTACATTCGCTGTTCCGTTCATATGCTTATTAAAAATGGAAGTTATGGATGATTGAATAAAATCGCCGTTGCACAATAATTTTCAGCAATTCTTGAGATTCCAGTATTTCTTTGTATAAATCGCAGGAACATGTCTTGCCTTTTTTAATACGCTTTTATTAGTTTCACCTGTATGTTTGTTTGTTTGTTTGTATGTATGTATGTAACTGACTCTTTGGGCTCGATTTTGCCCTACTTTAAGCGATCAGATTTAATTTAAACGTTGTAGACTTATTAAGGACCGACGACACTAAAATATTTTGATAAGTTTATTATATCATCATGATTAGGATCGACAGGATTAGTGATTAAAACACACAGCCTTTGAAAAGTCATCTTGATCGGCGCATCACTTTTCCCCTGGAGATCTGTTTCTCCTCATACACACTATTTAAGCTGCAAGAAAACTGCTAAAGAAAGCTGCTAAAGAAACATTTACAGACATCTTTCAGAACGAAAACAGTTGATTCTTTTTTTTTTTTTTTTTAATACGCTTTTATATTAGTTTCACCTGTATGTTTGTTTGTTTGTAACTGACTCTTTGGGCTCGATTTTGCCCTACTTTAAGCGATCGGATTTAATGTAAACGTTTGTAGACTTATCAGGACCGACGACACTAAAATATTTTGATAAGTTTGTTATCTCATCATGATTAGGATCGCCAGGATGAGTGATTTTATTTTAACTTGTGAAGAGCAATTTAACCCATGTAGAATGCAAGTATTCAGTAAAGACATTCAAACCTATGTGGGACAACGGACAACGTGCCTGACTACGGATCAGGAGATTCCTGTTCGATTTCTGGCTGGCTCGACATACTCGCATTTAGCCTTTGTTTTACTCACAATTAAATTATTGTAAGAACTATAGTTCCAGTCCTCCGTACCGGGACCTCATTTAAATAGTATAGTTTAAAAACACTAAACGCACTAATCCCACGCTTTTAGAACAGTGACATTCATTTTTCTCGTCAGTCATTTTATTCTTATGTTAACAATTATTTTTTTACTTTTTAGTTTGATTCACTCTAAAAGCGTGTTTTTTAGTTTTTAAACTATTAATTTATTAGCATTAAACTCTACTGTCAGTTCTCAAGTTTGCATAATATTCTTCCTCAGTAAGTGACGAATCTATTCATTGAATTATTCTCTTTGGATTTTCGGTTCTCATATTTTAATTTTACGATTTTATCAGCGCGCTTGTTTATCTCTTTGGTATTTTAAAATTGGATAGCTCTAGTGAAATAAAACAAAATACATAATCAGTAATTCAAAGCATTATGGTAATAAATTAAAGAGTTGGTGATAATGGCAACACACACACACAGAAAAAAGGCCTTTTGTATTGCAAATAAGAAAATACTAATTTACTGATTTTCACTGGAAAATCTGTTATATACGAGAATGCGCATAAATTTAAACGAATTTTATCAGATGTTTTGCTTAATAATTGTTGTTATCATGTCAGTTATGATTATTTAGAATATATTAACAAGAGGATTTAACTGAAATTATGACCACAGGTCATTGTGAAGCCAAGCTCATAGCCGAGTGGTAAAGCGGCAGGAGGGCATAGATTCGAACCATGGCAATGTACATTGCAGTTATTGTTTTCAGAGATCCGTTAGTAACTGTGACAATTGTCTTTCTCGCAGTTCTGTTCGCAGCATACAAACGCGCGGCCCGTCGATGTACAAGAGGGAAAAAAAACCCCTCGAGGGTTTAATTTATAGAATCTTGAAACAAAGTCCAAAAATAACCCAGCATTAAATGATAAAGTTTTTTTCCAAAAACAGTGCCGATTTAAATAGTACAAATAGTTCGATTTAGCATGAAACGCGAATTGCTTTCGGAAATAATATTTGATGATGATTTTGACAGCGATTGTCAGCATTTTATATTAATGGGGAGGTGGGTATTCCTCTTGTTTTTAATTTTGTCTGATTAAAACACACTTTTTGCGTAGGTTCTCTAAATTTTTTCTAATCCTGTTAACAATTTACTTTTATTATTCTCTTCTCCTCCGAAACCCATCACTAGCCTCAAAACGTTCGCCTGAAACCGGTTTGAAATTCCCCGTTTCGAGTTGACCCACTCTCAACTCGAAGCGGAACTTCACTGGGCGTAATGCTATTTCTGACGTTTCGCTGTGAAGGGGTCGACAAAATTTTCTTGCTTGCCGCGTGAATCTTCAACACTTCACGCCTCGGTGAGAACGAGCCTTTAGGCCGATCATTAATTCATTGAGGACGAACGTGTTGAGGTGGCTGAACCGGGTGCTTTGCATTTGTCGTGGTGCTTTGCATTTGTCGTTGCTGTCTGAATGGCTTCGGCCGTGGACAGCATAGACATATCTTCCCCCGGTAGCGTTTAATTTATTGTTGCAGACAGGGAAATGTGAAGGAATGATTCGGTCACTCACTTTCCTTGGAAGACAACAAGGTAGGATAGAAGGTCAATGTGAAATTGTCGCGTTCACCAATTCGAATAAAACTGCAATTTCGCTATTTAAAAGAAAGACCTCACTCACACTGTATAACTACAATCCCATTTAACGCTCGTCGTCACCGAGGCGTGAGGCGTTGAAGCGTGAAGCGTTGATCAATCACTAGCCTCACAGCGTTCGCCGGAAACGGTTGAAACCCATCGCTTCGAGTTGGCCAACTCTCAAATGCTGGCGCATCATGGGACTTGGATTGAGCCAATAGTAGATCTGTCATCTAGTAGAAGTTAATTGGAACTTCACTACGAGTAAAAAAGCGATTTCTGACGTTTCGGTGTGAACGGGTCGAAAAATGTTCTTTCCTACCGCGTGACGCGTCGCCGCCTCACGCCTCTGTGGGAATGAGTCTTCAAAGGTTAGTGAGCGAATAAAGAGAATACTTGGGGCTGGCTAGTTTCCTTGAATAAAGACCCTCCTATTTTACTGACCCCGCAGTCTGACTATTCAACTGATCGGTGACGAATTTGACCCGACTACAAAAAATCAAACATTTTTATTTTCCATTCATATAAAGGTGTTCATGAATATATCCATCATTTTAAATTTATGACTCATTTTTATTTGTTTTTCAGCATTAACTAAATTTTTAACAAACTCTGATAAAAAAAATAATACATGAAAATTTTTGAGTTTTTGATCGACATTAGTTTTGATCAATATGTTAAGAAAGATTAAGATAAATCAAGAAGAAATTTCAATCGCAGATGCAAAACACAGATAATATGCTTTGACAAATTGTAAGCGAAAAATATTCTAACTATTTATATTTATGTCATATTAAGAAAATAAAATATAAATAAGCCTGTATCTAAGAATATTTGAGCACACAATCTTATCTATCTACATATATTAAAGAAGACTACAATCTTATAAACTTATGAAATTAAATATTTGAAATAACTAAAATAAATTTTTTTTACTAAAGTTCTACATCAATCAGTCCAAGGCTCCAGGCAACATCAGACTGAAAAAGGTTTTTGTTTAGTTAAAGAACTCATTAGAATCTATCCTTAATTATTTTATTTTGTCTAGACAGATGATTAAAAGATAATAACTTCAGAGAAAAAAGAACATGTCATAGTTTACAATTTATATATATATATATATATATTTATTTAGAGAGAGAAAGACTATTAACGGTAAATACTGAATATTTTAATTGGCATACACAAACGAATTCATCCTTTTTTTTTCAATTCCTTCTATTAGCTCACACTCTCCATATATATATCTTGTTAAAATTTTCAATACTCTTTATTCATCCTCAAGTTCAAATACATTTTTTTTTTAACTTGTAGTGGATGATACTGGATGTTAATACAGTTTTTTCAAAATATTAATTCAGTCATTGAATTTAATTTAATTTCGTAATAGTTTTAATAGTTAATATTTTTATAGTTATTAATAGTTTTTTTTTAGATTTAAGTTACATATATCTACCAATAGACGGCACCAGATAAACTTAAAAAAAATGAATGAAAATTATTTATAAAGGACTTTCTGCAATAGAGTGAAAAAAAAAAGTAGGAATTGACTTAAATTTTTTTTTTTATTACTTGTTTTTATATTACTAATTTTATATTATATATATATATATTTTAGCCGGAATTTACTGCGTGCATTCAATAACAAAACTAAGAGAATAGAAACAGGAAAGAGATATCGCACAGGATTCCTATTGGCCGCGCGGTAATTCTCAGAAAGTTATTGAAAAGTAAGGAAAAACAAATAAAGTATCCAAAGTTTCATTTCACATTGCACTGATTTATTTTAACCGTGAATTTGGTTCTTGTACCAGTGCAATGCAAATGAGATTTAAAATTTCTATTCAATGTTTTCTAGTTTTTAATGTGTTAATATTTTTTTACTTGTTGTACATGGAGGGCCCTCACGCTCCACCTATTATTATGCTACCCCAACAATCCCCACACAGGAAAGTGACGAGAGTGCATTGCCTTCGGTAGGACTTTTGGGTCCACAGTGCCTCGAATGTGAATGTCGTAAAGGAGAACCGGAAGAAAAACTTCCACTAGGCAGACTGACGTTCGATGCGAGATGCTTTAGATATATTATCACAAAGTTATTATTGAGTCTCCTTGTTTTTGAAAAAGCAGTGACTGCAACAAACGTCACCAGCGAATTCGAACCCGGGCACGCGCGTCACGCTGGGTCATGAGTCGGAGTTTCGTTGATATTCATGACAGAAAAGTTTGCACGCGGATTTGTTTGATAATCGCGAATTTCACTGCAGGTGGCTCGCTGGGTTTGATTTTCAAAAATGACTTTTCGTGAGGTTTGTTAATATTAGAAATAACATGGGGTCAGACATGCCACCATGGGTTAAAAGAGAATCTTGTTACAGATGTTAGTTTCAGTGTTTTGGAAATTGCTGTCATGAAACTCATTTAAAGAGTTTTGAAATCTCACCATTTTTGCACACATACATTTATTTGGAACTTCTTTGTTGAACGTTCGTTCACAGAACTATTACAATTACACACGTTGAGCCAAAGAACTGTTTTCGGATCTTTGGCTCCAAGTTCTATCTTTGAAATAAAACAAGGATTAGAAATGTGAGTAGAAGTAAATAGAAATAAAATATAAAATCGGCTAGACCGATATACAGGTCGCTCATAAAATTTAGAATTGAATGTAAGAACAAAACGCGTAACAGCAAGATTAGAGTAATCATACTAAACAAACAAAGGAAAAAGTATCTATAAATCATATTCAACCAGTAAATGATTTTCAACAGTTGTCGTTCAATACTGAAAAACGATATGAAAAATGGAAAATAAAAATTGCAGATTTCCAGATAATTTAATAAAAAAGCACAAGAAAAAAGCATAAGAATATCAAAAATTTTATAACAAGTAATACAAAAGAGAAATTTTTTAAAGTCGAATTCACTTTTTTTCACTCTGTTGCAGAAAGTCCTTTATAAATAAGTTTCATTCATTTTTAAGTTTGCTCTGGCGCCACCTATTAGTTTACGGTACATGCAATTTAAATCTAAAAGACCTAAATTAATTAATTTAAATTTAATTATTGAATTAATATTTGAAAAATGTATTAACACCAAGTGTCAATCACTGCAAGTTAAAAAAATGTATTTGGGGAAGTGAGTGGATGAGTAAAAGTATTTCCTTAACGATTAAAAATTTGAACCAGACATATATAGAGAGAGTGTGAGCTAATAGAAGAAATTAGAAAAACACGTGAATAGAATGGTTGGACACGAGCGGTCTTTCTGACTGTTGAGATCAGTAGAGATCAAAACCGAATAATCTCTTTTCATCTGTAGTATTTTTATGGAAACATATTCCAGGTGACAAATTCTTGAGCTGGATGAGCAATACATGC